>CABHPH010131856.1:0-25859 GCA_902168325.1 Peromyscus nudipes | reverse complement strand
GGGAGGGAGGGAGGGAGGGAGGAAGGAAGGAAGGAAGGAAGGAAGGAAGGAAGTCATAAGGAAATCCACTATTTTGTACACTAAACTAAAAACATTTGCTGGGCAGTGGTGGCGCACGCCTTTAATCCCAGCACTCAGGAGACAGAGCCAGGCAGATCTCTGTGAGTTCAGGGCAAGTTTGGTCTACAGAGTGAGTTCCAGGACAGCCAGGGCTGTTATACAGAGAAACCCTGTCTTGAAAAAAAAACATTAATAATATACAATTCAATTGGTTCTTTGGCAATATTAAACTAGTCCTTCAGAATAAAAGTTTACTACCTCCAGAATTCTACTTATGTTGGATAATTTTATCCTTTTTTAAATCCAAGCTACTCTTTTTTTTTTTTTTTTTTTTTTTTTTTTTTTGTTTTTCGAGGCATGGTTTCTCTGTGTAGCTTTGCGCCTTTCCTGGAGCTCACTTGGTAGCCCAGGCTGGCCTCAAACTCACAGAGATCCGCCTGGCTCTGCCTCCCAAGTGCTGGGATTAAAGGTGTGCGCCACCACCGCCCGCCAAGCTACTCTTAACTGATATTCTGTTACATGAAGCCCAATATAACCTAACTAATTAAAACAAACAGTGACTATATGCCTGTCATAGATCCAAATGCTTACAACTTGATGAAGGATACATAATTATTATCCCATTATATAGGTTGTATAATTAAGGCCTCCAGAAGTCAAATAACTTCAAGTCTGCACATCTAGTGAGTAGCATAGCAAGAGTTTGAACCCAGCAGTTAGCCCCCAAATCCCTCACTCTTGGATGCTGCATAAACACATCAATGGTGACACACACAGAAGTCGGGAACAGGTGTTCATAGTTAGAAATCCAAGTGGAAATCAGGAACCTAGAGATGCCAAAAACAGATATTCAGAACAAGGAGCCATCTGCATGAGACAAGAGTTGATGTGCAACCTCCGAAAGATCCAAATCCTTCTATCTGCAAAGTGAACAAAACAGAGGCATAAATATAGCAACTTTACCTTGGCCTGAATAATGATCTTTAATTGACAAAAATGCCTTTACATATCCAGAAATGAGTGCACTTGTCTATATAAGCATTTGAGTTCTGGCTTACGTCATCAGCGTGCTGTGAAGCAGAGCTCAGGCCACCCTCTGCTCCTTAATGCCAGGGGAGACTTTGGGCTGTGCATAGCAATTAGAACATGACCTCAATCTCCCAGCAGCTATGCTGACCCAGCAAAACTGCGCAGAATCTGAAATGAAGTTCCCAGGGCTGGTGGCTGCTCTAAAACCTCTGACCTCAGAACAGCTAGCCCTCGGGAGCAAGAATGGATGCTGCTTACCTTCATAGCACTGGGAAAGAAGAAAGCAGGGAAGGGGGTGGATGGTATGGATTCCAAATAATAACGAAATAAGAGCTCATCCTGTGCCAGGCTCTGTGCCAAGCAAGTGCTGCCCGTGAGTTATCTCACTTGAAACAAGTACATTGCGGGTCTGCATCTATACTAACAGAGCTGTAAAGTTCCTGAAGAACACACTTGGTAACAGTGAGGATATCTTGGCGTCTGCCTACTGGTTTAGCGGTTGTTTAGATGCTTGTTCTGATTTGACTTTTTTCATTTTTCTTTTCCTTTCCAACTTTACCCTAAGGTAAGTTCTAATAAAGGTCAGCTGCTTAATACAGCCAACTGGATATTCTTGTGTTCATGACAATGCTATAATTCACAAGCAAGTGACAACTAGGTAATAGATCAGTCCTGTGGAAAACACATCAGTGTGGGGGGATGTTCTAAGTGGTCACACGCATGAAGAAGAAGCATATTTGAGCTTCCTACAGCCCACTGTGACAGGAAGGTATTTATGTAGTCCTAGGAATGGGCCAACCTAAGCCTTATTGATCCAACACCACATTGTTAATGTGCAGCTGCATGAAAAGAACAGAATGGAAAGATGCCCATTGTACAATACTGGTACAGGCTGACCTCATTCTGTGCTTTGCAGATAATTCATTGTTTATAAATGGAAGGTTTGCACAGTCCTACATCAAGCAAGTTATTGGCACCATCCTTCCAAAGCCAGGTGCTCACTCTGTCTCTGTCATGTTTTGGTAGCTCTCCCAGCATCACAGATGTTCTTATTATTGTATCTGTCATGGCGATCTGTCCACCAGTGATCTTTGACATCACTACTGTAGTTACTCAGAGGCATCACAAATCATGCCTATGAAAGGCAGCAAACTAAGCTATGTGCGCATCTTACCTCCCCACTGGCCAGCTATTTATCTGCCTCTTTTTCTCTCTGTGGACTAACCTACTACGTGCAACACAATATTGAAATATGGTCCATTGATAACCCCACAATGGCCTCTAAGTATTCAGATGAAAAAAAGATTTGCACATATCTTAGTTTAAACCAAAGCTAGGTGCCAGGCAGTGCACCACAACCACAGCTTTCCGCAGTCTGAGGCAGGAGGACCTCTGCAGGTTCACACAGCCCAGGCTTCAGGGACATCTCTCAAGAAAAACACCAACAAAAAACCTCCACAAAACGAACTACAAAATATACAAATGATTAGGATGTACTGAGGAAGGTATGCTAAAAGCTGAGACAGCTACAAAGCTTACCATTAAGCCAAGTATTTAGCCAAGTGGTAAATCTGAAGGAAAAGTTCCTGAAGAAAATTAAAAGTGCTACTCCAGTGAACACATGAATGAAAAGAAAAAAAAAAAACCACCAGGAAGGTGTGGCAGCCCAGACTTGTAATCTATCTTTAGGGAGGTTGGGCAATTGTGAGTTCAAGGCCAATCTGGGCTATGTAGCAAGACCCTATTTTGAAAAAAGAAAGAAAAAGAAACACTGATGATACAGAGAAAATCCTGGTGGTCTTGACAGACAAACATCAGCTGCAGTGTTCCCTTAAATGGATGTGAGTACAGAGGAGGGCCCAACTCTGATGCTGAGCACACCTAAGAGATGGAGGACGCTGCAGGAAGGCTTAAACTTTGAGACTTAAAGGAGCCCTCCCTACGGCAAAGTAAGGTAGATACAGCTCAGAGAAGCAGAGCTTTCCTGCCCAAACCTGAGGGTCAACCCTTAGCACCACAAAAGAAGCAAAACAAAGCAAAAAAAGGGGGGTAAAAAGGCCAGAAAAGGACATTAAATGCCTTGGAGCTGGAGTTAGAGGCAGTTGTGAGCCACCTGATGAGGGTGCTAAGAACTGAACTTGGGCCTTCTGCAAGAGCGGTATGATCTCTTAACTGCTGAACCATCTCTTTATATATACTAAGCTATATAGTTTTAAAGAGTGTGTTTCAATTTTTAAATTTTTTTGAGATTATAATTACATCACTTCCCCCTTCTCTTTCCTCCCTTCAAATCCTCCCATATACTCCCCCAACACCCAGCTCTCTTTAATACTCATGGGTTCTTTTTCTTAAATTGCTGAGTAAGTTGTGTAGATATATAGATAGATATGATAGATAGATATGATAGATAGATAGATAGATAGATAGATAGATAGATATACATACATATAATTAAAGAGTATTTTTGAAGGAATATTTACACATTTTTGCTTGAGGAAATATTTACAAAGGAAATATCTGAGGTTTCATAATAAATCAGAAGAGTGTTGAGAAAAAGTGGTACAGAATGGTTTTGTTGGGTTTGGGGAAATAGTTGAGCATGCAGGAGGCCCTGCATTGGATTCCTCACCCTGCATAAAACTAGGCATTGAGGCATATAGACCTACAATCCTAGCGTTTACGAGGTGGAGACAGGAGGATCAGAAGTTTAAGAGCATCCTTACCTACACAGTGAATTAAAGGCCATCCTGGGCTAGAAATCCAAAACCAAAAGGAAGTATGTGTGGAGGGGTAGTGGTGTGGCACTGGGAGGAGGAGGAATGGTGGTTGTAGACCTAGTTTTTCCATCCTGGAAGCCACTTCCAAATTACCACACAGAGACTTATATTAGTTGTAAATGATCAGCCAATAGCTCAGGCTTATTACTAACTAGCTCTTACATTTTTTTTTTTTTTTTTGGTTTTTCAAGACAGGGTTTCTCTGTGTAGCTTTGCGCCTTTCCTGGAGCTCACTTGGTAGCCCAGGCTGGCCTCGAACTCACAGAGATCCGCCTGGCTCTGCCTCCCCAGTGCTGGGATTAAAGGCGTGCGCCACCAACGCCTGGCTAGCTCTTACATTTAAGTTAACCCATATTCCTTATTTATGCTTTGCCACATTGCAGTACCTTTATTAGTATGGCATGTTCATCTCCTGCTCCCTCTGTTTGGCTGGTGACTCCAGATTCCTCCCTTCTCCTTCCAGCATGCTCTTAGTCTGGCTGTCCTGCCTAACTTTATCCTGTTCAGCTATTGGCCAGTCAGCTTCTTTACTAAACCCATCACAGTGATAAATCTTCACAGTGTACAGAAGGATTATTCCACAGCAGGTGGTGGTACCAGGAAGATAAACCCAAGGCCTTGAGCCTAGAACAACACTTGTGAATGAAATTCTCAATCCACAGAGGTTTGCTTGTTTGAAGGTAATAGAAACAAAGACTATTTAAGAATGGAAATGGGTCCCCCCTTCTCCAAGACCCCCCAGCGGACCCTGCAATCTACATGCCCTGCCCCCACACCCATCTGCTGGAGACCCGCACCACTTCCTGAGACTTGGAGACCAACGCCCAGCTCCCATCCAGCCCAGAGAGCTCCCATCTGGCCCAGAGAGCTCCCATCCGGCCCAGAGAAAGAGAGAGCTCTCATTGGACAAAGAGCCATCATTGGACCAAGAGTAAACTCAGGAGACAGGGAATCTGCCAGCCCTGATTAGACCAAGAGAGGCTTCCTGAAATGCAGAATCTGTCAGCTCTGACTGGACCAAGAGTCCTGATAAGACCAAGAACAAATCAGTGAGTCACAGAATCAACTATCTTGGGTTGACCCAAGAGCAGCTTGCTGAGACACAGAAGCTGCCTGCTCCAATCAGACCAAGAGCTAAGATTAGACCCAGAAAGGCGCCCTGAGACACAGACACAACAAACACAGAGTGGACCAACAACAACTCGCTCAGACACAGGCACCTCTTATACCTATTAGATGAGGAGATGGGCAGACGTCAAGGCAGAAGTACATACAACAACATAAAGAGCAATACAGCATCACCAGAACCTAGCCCTCCTCCAACAGCAAGACCTGAACATCACAAGGTAGAAGAAGCAGAAGAAAGCAACCTTAAGAATAGCACCATAAGATGCTAGAGGCCTTTCAAGAAAAAATGAAAAATGAAATTGAGGAAAAGATAAACAAAAAAGTGGAGGAAATCAATAAAGAAAATGAGAAAAAGTCAAACAAAAAATGGGAAGAAATCTATAAAGAACTAGAGGAAAAGACAAATAAAAAAATGGAAGAAAACAATAAATCCCTTAAAGAAAACCATGAAAAAGCAATGAAACAGGTGAGGGAAACAGTACAAGACCTGAAAAGGGAAATAGAAACAATGAAGAAGACACAAACAGAGGGAATACTGGAAATAGAAAATCTGAGTAAATGAACAGAAAACAGATGTAAGCATAACCAACAGAATACAAGAGGTGGAAGAGAGGATCTCTGGTGTAGAGGATACAATAGAGGAAATGGATTTGTCAGTCAAAGAAAATACTAATGCCAAAAAAGTCATAACACAAAATGTCCAAGAAATCTGGGACACCATGAAAAGACCAAACCTAAGAATAATAGGGATAGAGGAAGGAGAAGAATACCAACTCAAAGGCACAGAAAATATATTCAACAAGATCATAAAAGAAAACTTTCCCAACTTAAAGAAGGAAATGCCTATGAAGATACAAGAAGCCTATAGAACACCAAACAGACTAGACCCCCCAAAAAAAGTCCCCTCGCCATATAATAATTAAACAACTAAATGTACAGAATAAAGAAAGAATATTAAGCAGCAAAGGAAAAAAGCCAAGTGACTTATAAAGGCAAACCCATCAGAATAACACTCGATTTCTCAATGGAGACTTTGAAAGCCAGAAGGACCTGGACAGATGTAATGCAGACGCTAAGAGACCATGGATGCCAGCCTAGACTAATATACCCAGCAAAACTTTCAATCATCATAGATGGAGTGAACAAGACATTCCAAGACAAAACCAGATTTAAACAATACTTATCCACAAACCCAACCCTCCAGAAAGCACTAGAAGGAAAATTCCAACCTAAGGAAGTCAGATACACCCACGAAAACACAGGCAATAGATAACACCACAGCAGTAAACCCCAAAGAAGAGAAGTACACACACACTATCACCAAAAGATAACAGGAATGAAGAATCACTGGTCATTAATATCCCTTAATATCAATGGACTTAATTCACCTATAAAAAGACACAGGCTAACAGAATGGATATGAAAGCAGGATCCATCTTTCTGCTGCATACAATAAACACACCTCAAATTCAAAGATAGACACTACCTAAGAATAAAAGGCTGGGAAAAGTCTTTCCAATCAAATGGTCTTAAGAAGCAAGCTGGTGTAGCCATCCTAATATCCAGCAAAATAGACTTCAAAATAAAATCAATCAAAAGAGATCAAGAAGGGCATTACATACTAATCACAGGAAAGATCCACCAAGATGAAGTTTCAATTCTGAACATTTATGCCCCAAACACAAGGGCACCCACATATGTAAAAGAAACATTACTAAAGCTTAAATCACATATAAAACCCCACACATTAATAGTGGGAGACTTCAACACCCCACTCTCACCACTGGACAGATCTGTCAAATTGAAAATTAACAGAGAAATAAAGGACTTAACTGATGTTATGACTCAAATGGACTTAATCGATATCTACAGAACATTCCATCCTAACAAAAAAGAATATACCTTCTTCTCAGCAGCCCATGGAACCTTCTCTAAAATCAACCACATACTTGGCCACAAAGTAAATCTCAACAGATACAAAAAAATTGGAATAACCTCCTGTGCTCTGTTGGACCACCATGGTTTAAAGTTAGATTTCAACAACAACAAAAACTACAGAAAGCCTATAATCTCGTGAAAACTGAATAATGCTCAACTGAATCACCAATGGGTCAAGGAAGAAATAAAGACTTCTTAGAGATCAATGAAAATGAGTATACCACATACCCAAACTTATGGAACACTATGAAAGCAGTGCTAAGAGGGAAATTCATAGCACTAAATGCCCACATAAAGAAGTTGGAGAAATCTCACACTAGTGACTTAACAGCACACCTGAAAGCTCTAGAACAAGAAGAAGCAAAGTCACCCAGGAGAAATAGATGCCAGGAAATAATCAAATTGAGAGCTGAAATCAATAAAATAGAAACAAAGATAACAATACAAAGAATTAATGAAACAAAGAGTTGGTTCTTTAAGAAAATCAACAAAATAGACAAGCCCTTATCCAGACTAACCAAAGGGCAGAGAGAGAGAACATCCAAATTAACAAAATCAGAAATGAAAAGGGAGACATAACAACTAACACTGAGGAAATCCAGAGAATCATCAGGTCATACTTCAAAAACCTGTATTCCACAAAACTGGAAAATCTAAAAGAAATGGACAATTTTCTGGATAGGTACCACAAACCAAAGTTAAATCAAGACCAGATAAACTATTTAAATACTCCAATAACCCCTAAGGAAATAGAATCAGTCATTAAAAGTCTCCCAACCAAAAAAAAAAAAAAAAGCCCAGGACCAGATGGTTTCAGTGCAGAATTCTACCAGATCTTCAAAGAAGAGTTAATACCAATACTCTTTAAATTGTTCCATACAATAGAAACAGAAGGAACATTACCAAACTCCTTCTATGAGGCTACAATTACCCTGATTCCCAAGCCAAACAAAGATGCAACAAAGAAACAGAACTACAGACCAATCTCCCTCATGAACATTGATGCTAAAATACTGGCAAACAGACTCCAAGAACACATCAAAACAATTATCCACCATGATCAAGTAGGTTTCATCCCAGGGATGCAAGGGTGGTTCAACATACAAAAGTCTGTCAATGTAATACACCATATTAACAAACTGAAAGAAAAAAAACCACATGATCATCTCACTAGATGCTGAAAACGCATTTGATAAAATCCAACACCCCTTCATGATAAAAGTCTTGGAGAGATCAGGAATACAGGGAACATACCTAAACATAATAAAAGCAATTTACAGCAAGCCAACAGCCAACATCAAAGTAAATGGAGAGAAACTCAAAGCGATTCCACTAAAATCAGGAATAAGGCAAGGCTGTCCGCTCTCCCCATACTTATTCAATATAGTACTTGAAGTTCTAGCCAGAGCAATAAGACAACAAAAGGAGATCAAGGGGATACAAATTGGAAAGGAAGAAGTCAAGCTTTCGCTATTTGTAGATGACATGATAGTATACATAAGTGACCCCAAAAATTTGACCAAGGAACTCATACAGCTTATAAACACCTTCAGCAACATAGCAGGATACAAGATTAACTCAAAAAAAAAATCAGTAGCCCTCCTATATACAATTGACAAACAGGCTGAGAAGGAAATCAGAGATACATCACCCTTTACAATAGCCACAAATGACATAAAATACCTTGGGGTAACTCTAACTAAGCAAGCGAAGGACCTGTATGTAGTAGGAATCTTAAATGGTCTTATTCATAAGAACAAGCCTGAACCAGGTATTGGATGAACACTGGAAGGTCAGAGAGACAGAACAAGCCACAGCTAACCTCACCTGGCCAACTTCTCAGCTGGTCTTGTTTCCTCAGACTGGAAGCTTCTGTGTCCTCATCCCAATGGCTCTCAGCTGAACTGCTGTTAGAAGCCTGAAAGCTTAACCAGCCAAATGCTTCTAGTTTCTGCTCTCCATGCCTTATATATCTTTCTGTTTTTGCCATCACTCCCTGGAATTAAAGGCTCACTTCTTGGGATTAAAGGCGTGTGTCACCATGCCTGGATGTTTCCAATGTGGCCTTGAACTCACAGAGATCCCAGATGGATTTCTGCCTCTGGAATGCTAGGATTAAAGGTGTGAATGCCACCATTTTCTAGCCTTTGTATCTAGTGGTTGTTCTGTCTCTGACCCAAGATAAGTTTATTAGGGTACACAATATTTTAAGGAACACAATACCACCACACCTGTATGACAAGAACTTTAAGTCCCTGAAAAAAGAAATTGAAGAAGATGTCAGAAAAATGGAAAGATCTCCCATGCTAATCCCAGGCAGGATTAACATAGTAAATAAAAATGGCAATCTTAACAAAAGCAATCTACAGATTAATGCAATCCCCATCAAAGTACCAACACAATTCTTCACAGACCTGGAAAGAACAATACTCAACTTCATATGGAAAAACAAAAAACCCAGGATAGCCAAAAGAATCCTATACAATAAAACACCCTCTGGAGGCATCATGATCCCTGACTTCAAGCTCTACTATAGAGCTACAGTAATAAAAACAGCTTGGTACTGGCATAAAAATTGACATGTGAACCAATGGAACTGAACTGAAGACCCTGACATTAATCCGCACCCCTATGAACATATGATTTTCGACAAAGAAGCCAAAACTGTACAATGGAAGAAAGAAAGCATCTTCAACAAATGGTGCTGGCATAACTGGATGTCAACATGTAGAAGACTGCAAATAAATCCATATCTGTCACCATGCACAAAACTTAAGTCCAAGTGGATCAAAGACCTCAACATAAATCCACTTACTCTGAACCTGATAGAAGAGAAAGTAGGAAGTAGTTTTGAACGCATTGGCACTGGAGATCACTTCCTAAATATAACACCAGTAGCACAGACACTGAGAGAAACAATTAATAAATGGGACCTCTTGAAACTGAGAAGCTTTTGTAGAGCAAAGGACACGGTCAACGAGACAAAGCGACAGTCTACAGAATGGGAAAAGATCTTCACCAACCCCACATCTGACAGAGGGCTGATATCCAGAATATATAAAGAACTCAAGAAATTAGACATCAAAATGCCCAACAGTCCAATTAAGAAATGGGCTATAGAGCTTAACAGAGAATTCTCAACAGAGGAAGCTCAAATGGCTGAAAGACATTTAAGGAATTGCTCAACATCCCTAATCATCAGGGAAATGCAAATCAAAATGACTCTGAGATACCACCTTACACCTGTCAGAATGGCTAAGATCAAAAACACTGAAGACAGCTTATGCTGGAAAGGATGTGGAGCAAGGGGAACTCTCCTCCACTGTTGGTGGGAATGCAAGCTTGTATAGCCACTTTGGAAATCAATATGGCGCTTTCTTAGAAAATTGGGAATCAATCTCCCCCAAGACCCAGCTATACCACTCTTAGGCATATACCCAAGGAATGCTCAATCATACCACAAGGGCACATGCTCTTGATGGAGGAAGTATGCAACTGCAGGGGTGTGCTTTGAGGTTTCCTATGCTCAGGATGTCACCCAGTGTCTCAGTCAACTTCCTGTTGCCTGCAAGATGTAGGACTCTCAGCTACTTCCCCAGCACCATGTCTGCCTGTATGCCACCATGCTCCCTGCCATGATCATAATGGACTAAACCTCTGAACTATAAATGAGCCCACTCAATTAAATGTTTTCCTGTATAAGAGTTGCTGTAGTCTTGGTGTCTCTTCACAGCAATAGAAACCCCAACTAAGACACACATAAAAACTGGATAGAGATTTGAATAGAGAGGAAAGTGTTTTGAGATTCCAGGTGAGAGTAAGTTAGGCATGGCTAAAGAGACATGTTGAATCATTTCATTGAAATTGCCAGATGCCAAACAGATACTTTTTAAAATCTCAAACTCCTCACAGTGAAAATTGGTAACACCAAGAGAAAAAAAAAGATATTTTGTCTATAAAAAAGCAAGCATTCAAGTGTCAGAATTCATTTCCTGATATGCCCAGATGTGAACAACTACCCACTGACACCACTGTGACTATCTCTAAGCCATGAGCTGAGTTAATTTCTTCTTTCTTTTTTTGGGGGAGGGGCGTTGAGACAGGGTTTCTCTGTGTAGCTTTGGAGCCTGTCCTGGAACTCACTCTGTAGCCCAGGCTGGCCTCGAACTCACAGAGATCCGCCTGCCTCTGCCTCCGAAGTGCTGGGATTAAAGGTCTGTGCCACCACTGCCCAGCTTATTTTCTTCTCTCTTAGTTTGCTTCTTGTCAAAGCCATGGAGGCCTTCAGGAAAGCTCTAGGAAGTTATTTAGGCAATACTCCCAACAAAGAGATCTTGAAAGTTCACTGTTGTGGGATAACCTTTTTGTACACTATGAAGATATGTCTTTGCCAAAGCAACTTCTGACTGGTTTAATAAAGAGCTGAATGTCCAGTAGCTAGGCAGGAGAAGTTGGGGAGGATTTCAGGGGAGAGAGAAGAGGAGGAGAAATCTAGGCATGAGATTATGTCAGTGAGATGTCATAGAGACACTGAAGAGGTTGGACATATGGTACAGAGTAGAAGTAACCAAGCCATGTGGCAGAACATAGATTAATAAAAGCAGATTAAGTTATAAGAGCTAGTGGGACAAGCCTAAACTAATGGCCAAGCTTTTATATTAATAAAACATTTCTATGTTGATATTTGGGGGCTGGCGATCCAAAGATAGTCCAACAAGAAAGCTTGCTACATTTGGCACCCAATGTCTGGCACGTAGATCCACATAAGGCCTGAAAAACGATTTCTGATTCTGGCGACCATGGTCTCTCAGGTTGAGAGACATAGAAGCTTAAGTTGTTCATCTAAGAAAATATTTTAAGGTTTAAAAATTTATCTTTAGGTAGGCAATACAAGTTATGATGTAAAATGTTTTAGGTATAAAACTTTAGATTCATCAAGATAGAATAGATACTAGAGTATTTTCTCTGAATATGCCAAATACAAATGAACTAGATATTGTGAATGTAATTCTTACCTGATAATTGTTCTTATTGTATATAGTTTCACTATATTAGAGTTAAAACATTTCCTTTTTATTTAGACAAAAAGAGAAAAATGTTGTGGGATAATCTTTCTGTATACTGTGAAGATATGTTTTTGCCAAGGTGCCTTCTCATTGGTTTAATAAAGAGCTGAATGTCCAATAGCTAGGCAGAAGAGGATAGGCAGGATTTCCAGGGAAAAAGAAAAGGAAGAATCTAGGAGTACAGATTATGAGAAGCCAGGGAAACAAGCCATCGAGAAGCCAGGGAAACAATGAAGGAGTTGGAAATCCGGTACAGAGTAGAGGTAGCTGAGTCATGTGACAGAATATAGATTAATAAAAGTAGGTTAATTTAAGTTATAAGAGCTAGTGGGGCTGGGCAGTGGTGGCGCATGCCTTTAATCCCAGCACTCAGGAGGCAGAGCCAGGCAGATCTCTGTGAGTTTGAGACCAGCCTGATCTACAGAGCGAGATCCAGGGCAGGCACCAAAACAACACAGAGAAACCGTGTCAAAAAAAAAAAAAAAAAAAAAAAGAGCTAGTGGGACAAGCCTAGGCCTAAGCTAATGGTGAAGCTTTCATAATTAATAAGAAGTTTCCATGTCGATATTTGCAGGCTGGTGATCCAAAGATGATCCAACAAGAAAGTTTGCTACAGTGCACTGTGTGAAGTTATAAAGGAGCTTGTAGATAATCATGATGGGCTGGGTGTGGTAGAGGTAGGTGTTGTTGAATATTATTTTAAGGTATGTTACTTTTGTTTATGTTGCATTTGTTTAACTCTGTGAAGCTGTGTTACTGTGCCTGTGTAAAATACCTGATGGTCTAATAAAGAACTGAACGGCCAATAGCAAGGCAGAAGAAAGAATAGGTGGGGCTGTCAGGCAGAGACAATATGTAGAAGGAGAAATCTGGAAGGAGAAAAAAGAAGATGCCAAAGGAGGAGGACCCAGGGGCCAGCCACCTAGATACACAGCAAGCCATGGAGTAAGAGTAAGATTTACAGAAGTAAGAGAATGGGAAAAGGCAGACAGAGGTAAAAAGTAGACAGGATAATTTTAAGTAAAGCTGGCTGGCAACAAGCCAAATTAAGGCCGGACATTTATAAGTAAGAATAAGCCTCCATGTGTGTTTATTTGGGAGCTGGGTAGCAGGCCCCTAAAAGACCAAATACCAACCAACAATAGGTAAGAGGATCTCAGTGAATTCAAAGCCAGACTGGTCTACATAGAGAGTTCTAGGACAGCCAGAACTATATATACAGACCCCATCTCAAAAAACTAAAAATAAAAGGTTTATAATTGGGGGGGGGTTGGGGGTATCTGCACATGAGGGCAGGTGCTTTTTGAGGCCATAGGTGTCAGATTCTCTGGAGTTCTCAATTACCTAACATGGTGCTGGGAATTAAATCCAGGTCCTCTACAAGAACAGTAAGAGCTCTTAATCACTGATAATATCTCAAATCTTCATATGTTCATTTACTGCTGCGGGCCGCAGGAATATATCATAAGAATTCAGCTGGTTATGGCAAAGTCACTACCTAGAGGGATCAAGGAATTCCTCCGGAGGAAGCCAAATTCCAAGGAGCTTTTGGTGTTATTTGGCTTGTTATATATCAGCTGTATTCTGTTATGAAAATCATGTGTGCCTTCATAGTTTTCCCAATTGATTTTTCCCTAAGAAGGGCTAACAGTGTGGACTGATCACTCTCTGGACATACACATTCAAGGTATTTGGAGAACAGCCCCAGGAAAGGCTTTCTCTGGAATCAGATATCTCCTTTAGCCACTTTCAAGGACTAACAGTAGTAACAGTTCACATGAAAGTCTCCTGATTTAAGGTAAATTCCACAAGGAGACACCACCTAGATCAGGTGGATGTTAAGTAATAGCTTTACACAATTTAGCTCAGACCCTCCTTTCTTACAGCCTTACTAACTTTATAGACCTTTAACTCTTTACCTAACCACTTCTAGGAATATTTAGATAACCTTCTGCGCTGACAGCTATGCTCAGCCCGAAACCCAGTTCAAGCCTCCCTGTAATTATCATCATTGGCAGCATCCGGCCAGGTCCATCCCCAGCTGGAGGGAAGTACCTTGTCAGAGATACCTCTGTACTCTCTAAGAACAGACTCAAGCATCCAGGCTACCTGTTTGAGAAGGCCTGGCAGATGTGCCAATTAAGCTTAACTTCCTCCTTTTCCAAACCTTACCTCTGGTTCCAGATCTCCCTTTAACTACCACCAGAGGCATTTAGCTGTACACAGGTTGCCTAGCAACTAAGCACACTTTCCCCCACCCTGCAGAAAAACGGCAGATAGCTTGGACAGATAGGAGCTACAGGAAAAAAGAAGACAGTTTTATTTTCTCCCATTGATCTAGCAACTTATAGATTCTTAACATTTTCTACTAATCACATTTAAGGTTATAGTTGAGCACATAAGATCCCTCTTCTTAGATATTACCTGAATTTAGCCTTTAGTTAATTCATTTCCCCATTAGTCACTTCCCTTTTGGGCTGCAAATGATAATTAACAATTACTGCCTCTTATGTGATTCGTATCACCCCTCCATTTGACCCTGGAAGCCTGGTTTTGCACTGCCAAGGCATTACTGCTTGTAAGTGTATATATACCAGGACTTCCAGGGCACAGGAGGACTGAGAAAAGAAAAGAGAATGGAAGAACTAGATGGGTAAGAACTTGAGAGGAACAAACTGAGATGAGGAAGAACTAGGTTGAAAGGCTAGAAGAGAGTACTAGAGGAACAAGATGGAAGATGAGGAAGAGCCAGATGGGGAAGAACAAGATGAGGAAGAAACAGATGAGAGAGAAGGAGATGGGAGAGGAGATGATATGGGAAAGAACAAGATGGATGAGAACCTAGAAGGGGCAGAACTAAGATGAAAGAATTAAGATAGAACCTAGAGGGGACCACAGATAAGAGCAGACAGAAATTAGGCAAGAAAGGAGCTAAATATGAGAGAATATAAGCCTGTAACTGACACAGAATAATAAAGTATATGGACTAAGGGATTTCGTGTACATAGATTCATTTCTTTTCATCAAAGATTAATTATCAGCTGGTTGTAGATTCTTCCTGGACCCTGGGAGGGGACTATCGAGGGGCTAGATCCCTATAGTCCCCGATAATTTACTGTTTGTACATGTCTTGCAATGAAATGTCACTCTCCCCACTAAGTTGTTTTTGTCAGTGCATTTTTATCACAGTACCAAGAAAAGTAACTAAAATAGGTATAGAGCAAGGGGGTAGACAGCTGGTCTGACAGAACCATCAGTGCATTAACACAGGCCAGTCGCCTAGCCCCACAGCTCAGGCAGCTTATGTCCCAGCAAAGCAACAGTTCTTAAATGGAAATATTTTCCCCTAGGATAGATTTAGCAATATCACAACTAGAAGGATGCTATGGGCATGGTGTGTACAGACCAGTGATGCTCCTAAAAGCCTACTGTGCACATGACAGCAAGTTATTCTGTGAAAACATCCAGCAGTGCAGTGATAAACAGGCAAGCTAGTAAAACAGCTGAATCAGTCTGAAAGATGCACAAAAAGGCACTGAAGCCCATAGTCTAGCTCATGAAACATTGAGCAATTAATGCTTTAACTGAGCTGGAAATATGGGGTAGTGGTAGGGAATATGAGCACTAAGAGCAGAAGTACCTAAGTGGGAGGTACACTTCTATACAGATTTGGGCAACTACAAACAATTTGGGGTGAGTAAAACTCAGGGGCAGGAAGAAAGGGGCAAGATGAAACAAAAAAGGAAGTCAGGCTAGATCACAAATTGGGTAAGGAGTTTGGACTTGACCTAATAATTAAGAGAATGGCAAGAGATTGATATTAAAGGTGAATGATGAGAAAACAAGGAGAAAATCAGAAAGATTATAAGTTGTAACCAAGAAAACATCTTCAGACACAGCAGATCAGATCATGTATAAACTCAGAGACTGTGGCAGCACACACACCACCTGCACAGGTTCAAATCAGACACAATCCCAGCACAAAGAGGTGAAATGGACACTAAGTCCTACCTCTAACCAAGAAGCTATTTGCAATTGATAACTGCTGGGAAAGGAAAATCAGTTTTCTCCAACCGAGCGTCACTGAGTATATCAAACACACTCCAGGGTAGGCTCCATGCCCAGAAGTTGTTGGCCAACATGAAATGGACACCATAGGCTTTTTGTTTGTTTTGTTTTAGTGTGTGTTGGAGCATAAATTGAATTAATCTTATCAATAAAAACCATGAGTCAGATATAGGGTAAAAACCTGAAAGATCAGAGAAGCAGGGGACTAGCCCCCAGTGACTTCCTACCTCTTCCATTCTTCTAACCAAAAGGGCTGAAATCCTGTCTCCTGCCTGTACAGACAGACCTCAAGACCTCTATGGCTAACTAGTGGCTAGCTCTGCCCTCTAACTCCAAGCAAGCTTATTTTCAGAACAGAAACAAAATAGCACACAACAGTGTATGCACACTTTTTATTATTTTTCTTATTGTTTGTTTTGACTTTTTTTGAGAGAGAGAAGCTGGGTAGGTAGGGAGGTGGGTAGGATCTGAGGAATTGGGGGCAAGAAAAATATGGTCAAATATATTGTAAGGAAAAAAAATTAATTAAAAAAAAAGATCAAGCCGGGCGGTGGTGGCGCACGCCTTTAATCCCAGTACTCGAGAGGCAGAGCCAGGAGGATCTCTGTGAGTTCGAGGCCAGCCTGGGCTACCAAGTGAGTTCCAGGAAAGGCGCAAAGCTACACAGAGAAACCCTGTCTCAAAAAACCAAAAAAGATCTGTGGTGGTATTGTGTTCCCCAAAATATTGTGTATGTTAATAAACTTATCTGGGGTCAGAGAACAGGACAGCCACAATATTAAACATGAGGATAGGCAGTGGTAGCATACGCCTTTAATCCTAGCATTCCAGAGGCAGAAATTCATGTGTTCAAGGATACACCCAAGCATGGTGACCCACGCCTTTAATCCCAGAAAGTCAGCCATTAATCCCAGGGAGTGGTGGTAGAAAGCAGAGAGGTATATAAGGCGTGAGGACCAGAAACTAGAGGCATTTACCCTGGAGAGGCCTTTGGCCTGGAGAAGCATGTGGCTGGTTAAGCTTTCAGGCTTTTAGCAGCAGTTCAGCTGAGACCCATTCTGGATGAGGGCTCGGGGCATCCAGTCTGAGGAAACAAGATCAGCTGAGGATCCAGCGAGGTGAGATAGCTGTGGCATGTTCTGTCTCTCTGACCTTCCAGTGTTCACCCCAATACCTGGCCTCAGGTTTGATTTTATTAATAAGACCTTCTCAGATTCATGCTACAAAGATCAGCTGGGTGATGGTGATGCACACCTTTAATCCCAGCACTTAGGAGGCAGAGGCAGGCAGATCTTTGTGAGTTCGAGGCCAGCCTGGTCTATAGAGTGAGTTCCAGGACAGCCAGTGATACACAGAGAGACCCTGTCTCAGGGGAAAAAAAAAAAAGTCACTCTTGCAACATTTTGAAGAATGGTTTGACAACAAAATTAAGATCAATTAATAAACCACTAAACATAATCCAGAGCAGATTAGACTCAGAACCAAATCTTAGTTGCCAACTGACTGGATCTAGAATCAAATAAAAGATATACCCTTGGGCAGGTCTGTGAGGGTGTTTCCTGGAAGGACTGAAGGATGCCCCTCCCCCGGATGAATAGCACTTTCTAGCAGCAGCCCAGCTACAAAGCTCTCTGAGGCTGTTGCCTCATAGGAACATAGGAACCCATCTTCTCTGGCCTTCCAACACAAAGACAGGTAGCTCTTCAGAAACCTTTCAGGTTTTCTGCATCAGACTGGGACAGCTGGAGTACCAAGCCTCATCAAACCAGACTTAGCCAGGTTCCCAGCCTCCCCAGTATGCAGATGGCCACTGATGGACTACCATGACAACATGGTGTAATCCAATTTAGTAAATCTCTTTTGTAATATATATTCATTCTATTGGTTCTGTTCCTCTAAAGAACCCCAATACAAACACCAGGAATACAGAACAATGGATTGATACTTCTATACAGTGATGCAATATCAAGATCTAATTATATATTTTTAAGCACCATCCATGTATTAGTCAAGGTTCTCTAGAGTAACAGAACTTATAGAATGAATCTCTCTATATAAAGGGGGCTTATTGAATGATTTACAGGCTGTATTCCAGCTAATCCAACAATGGCTTGCTGTGAACAGAAAGTCCAAAAATCCCATAATTGCTCTGTCCACAAGGCTGGATGACTCAGCTGGCCTTCAGTATATGCTGGAATCCCAAAGAAGTAGGCTCCAGTGCCAATGAAGAAATGGATATGCTAGCAAGGCAAGGGCAAGCTGACAAAAAGCAAATGCTTCTTTCTTCCATGTCCTTATACAGACTTGTAGCAGAAGGTATGGACCTGATTTAAGGTGTGTCTTCCCATCTCGAAATCTGGATCACCGGTCTTCCTCGGAGGTCTGGACTAGAAGTGGATTCCTACTTCAAACCAAGCAAAAATAATCGCTCACCATTTCTGGATTGTAGTTCATTCCAGATGTAGTCAAGTTGACAACCAAGAATAGCCATCACAGTCCACAGAGACGGTTATTTAAAAGAACAAAATGTCACACACACATACACATCTCACAGTGAAAGATACCTAAGTATACAGACAGGAGTACTATGAGAGTATGTATCAACAGTATCTGTATTCTTGGAACTGGAGAAAAGGCTCAGTGGTTAAGAGTACTTGCTGCTCTTGCAGAGGACCTAAATTCAGTTCTAAGCACTCACATTGGGCAGCTTGCACACACCTACAGCACCAGGTGATTTGATGCCCTCTTTTGGCCTCTGTGGGCACCTAAACACACACGGCAGACACACATTAAAAATACATTTGTATTCTTGTGCTTTGAACTGGTTTTTCCAATGAAAAACATTTTTGCATCCTTTTATTCAATGTTTATTTTTTTGAGACGAAGTCTCATGTGGTCCCAGCAGGGCTCTATGCAGCCAAGAATGATCAACTTTTGATCCCCTCACCTCCATTACCATGCCGTCTTTCTGAATTATGAAACCAGACATGGTGGCACTCACTAGAGGCAGGTGAATCTCCACCTTGGAGGCCAGCCTGGTCTACAGAGCAACTTCTAGGACAGCCAGGACTACACAGAGAAACTGTCTGAAAAACAATTTTTTAAAATTATGTGTATGTGTATATACACTGTGCCCACAGCCACACCTGGGGAAGCCAGAAGGTATCAAATCCCCTGGAGATGGGAGTTACTGGCAGCTCAGCAGGCCATCTTAGAGACCAAATTTGGGTCCTTCTAGAAGGGTAGCAATCAGCTCTTAACCACTAAGTAATCTAACTAGCACCCTATTTATAACAATTTTAAGATAAAGGATTAATAAAAATAACTTCACCCCCCAAACAGTCTCTTTAAAACAATCACAACAAAATTAAGTAACTTATATGCACAGCTAATTCAGAGGTCAGAAGTCTCATGAATTTTAGGCTACCCTGGGCTACATAGTGAGGTGCCATCTCAAAAACTATAGGGCCAGTCATGGTTTAGCAGGTAAAAGGTGATTGCTGCCAAGTCTATGACTATTTTATTTCCAGAATCTGCATGGAAAGAGAAAAGTGACTCTCATAGGTTGTCCTCTGACCTATACAAATAAATGTAAAATGACACCTAAATAATAGCACAAACAAATTTTTGGAAATAGTCAACATATTAGAGGTAAAATTACTTTCATAATTTCTAACTTTCAATAGTGTATCTCATTGGGGAACATCCTCACATTATTATTGTTTTATTTTTATTATGTTTTATTTCTTTTCTTTTCTTTTTTTTTTTTTTTTGTTTTTTCCGAGACAGGGTTTCTCTGTGTAGCTTTGCGCCTTTCCTGGAACTCACTCTGTAGCACAGTCTGACCTCGAACTCACAGAGATCCACCTGCCTCTGCCTCCCAAGTGCTGGGATTAAAGGTGTATTATGTTTTATTTCATTGTGTGTACTTGTGGGGGGGGCACATGTGGAAATCAGAGGACATCTTGTGGAAGACAGTGTTCTCTTTCACTATGTAGTACCAGCAACATAATCAGGTCATTAGGCTCAGCAGCAAACACCTTTACCACCAAGCCATTTTGTGAGCTCATTCTTACATTCAATTCACAATTCTTTATCAGTTATCTTATATTCTCAGCAAGAATGGGTCAGCAACGTTCAACAAGGTGGACTGGGGATGTAGCTCAGTTGGTAGAGTATTTGCCTAGCAAACACAGCCCTGGTTTTAAGCCAATGCACCAACTAAACCTGCACAACCCTAGTTCTGGCACTTGGGAGATGGAGACCAGAGACTAGAAAGTCAAGGTTACTCTGAGCTATACAAGAGAGCTGGAGGCCAGCCTGGTAATATGAGATCCTGTTTCCAGGAAGGGGAGGAAAAAAACTCAAGGGTCTAGAGATGTTGCTTTATGATAGCATTACAAGACCCTGGCCCAGCATTACCAAACAAAACAAAAATACCCTTACACATACATTTTGATTAAACACCTTTATTTTTAAATGTCATTGTGTGTATGTGTATGTATGTGTGTATGTGTATGTGTGTGTGTGTGTGTGTGTGTGTGTGTGTGTATTCCATGCTGCATGTATGGAAGACAGACAACAGAGTCTGGGAGTTGTTTCTCTCCTTCAGCCCCAAGGGACCTGGGGATCAAACTCAGGTCCTCAGTCTTGGCAGAGAGTCTCTTTAACCACTGAACCATCTCACCCGTTTTTAAGCTCTGAAGCTTTTTCTTCTTTTACAGAATTCCAAAAATAAGAACATGAACAAATCTGGTTACAAATATTTGCATGTTTTAAAGTGTACTCCAATAGCATTTTGGCAAATTATTTATTCAGCCGCTTCTTTAGGTTCTCAAGGTGCTCCACACCAACATCCTGCAATTCAAGTACCACGGCATTACATGAAGAAGGATTAAATGAAATAGTCATTAGGCAACACAAATCTATCAGATCTCGTTGACATTTTTGTAATCCTTTTAGGAATTTTTGGTATTTAAGAGGGTCCTTTTTTAATTGTTTCATTTCTGGTACCGAAAACCCTATCATACTGGTAAGTATTTCATCTATAAAATCTACATCTAGATATGCGGTACCATCAGAAACCTTTGCAGTTACACCCCAAAAGCCCCCAGAGCTTGAGAGATTTCCAGTTAAAGTGACAATAAATGCTTTGACTTTCACAGTAGTAACTTCCTTTGGCTTTCTGGCCATTAGAACAGACAAATAGATAAAGGGTGGAGAATTTAAGTCCATGCCAATATAAAGATCAGTATTATTCTCAAATGATCTTGAAGAACAAGCTTGTAAAGGGTAGTCATTTTCATTAGAAATTTCTGAACTCTTTTCTGATAGACAGGTTCCTAGTTTTCTATTTAACATTGTATTACTTAAGCAATGCTCATCTGAACTGGCAATGTTTGGTTTTGTTGTGTTATCTACCTCCAAAGTCTTGCTGTCATTTGTAAAATCATGGGCTAAGAATCTCTTATGATGGTCTCTAGCAGACGAACAGCCAAAAAATTTGTCTTCGTCAATCATTTGTTCAGATAACTTTTTTTCATTGTAATTGCTGTTTCCTTGTTTATGAATCAAACCTGTGTGGTTCTGAGTATTAGGTTTATGTGAAAATATCTCTACACATTTATCTGTGTTTTTCTTCAAAGTTAGTGGCTGCAATGCTTTTGTTTCCATCTGTTCTTTCTGGACAGTTTCTTCTAAAAGCAAGGCGTCTTCCAGTGAAAAGTCATCAAAGTCTCCATCAGTGAAAGACACAGATTGGTTTAGTGGCTTCTCCTTTTGCCTTGAAGAAATATCACATCCTGGCTCAAAACTAGACTGACTTGTGGGAGTAGTATTTGAGGAGCTGCCTGTGCTGAAACAGCTTCCTTCCACGGATGCATCATTATCTGTTGCAGGCTCTTCACTTTCATAAAGACTTGCCAAGAGTTCTTCATCTGAAGGTCCCAAAATAGGCTCTAACCCCCCTGGAACTCTGGGCAAACTGTGATCAGAATTATTTGGTATGATTGAAACTGTAGGGTCAAGTTCACCAAGTAATCTTGCAAGTACTTTTTCTTGAGCATATTCTTCTGAAAGATCATCTACCTCACCTCCTAACACCTTCACATTTTCTGGTTTCAACAAGAGAACACCAAGACGGAACAAAATGCATCCGTGAACCAAAATTTTTGTACCTGGAGGAAGACCACCATGGAGAGCTGGAATAGACTGATATTCCATCCCTTGAATTTGTGTGACACCATCAGTGAGCTGCAGCATCAGCATCCGTGAAGGCCTTGCTTCCCATGGTTTTGGAGTAATCTGTGTTTCAGCTGAAATTAGATCATTGGTTGTATTCTTTCCTCTCAGCTTTTGTATCTGGGAATATGCGGGCTGACTTACATCAACCAAGGAATTGATCTGTAGAGCATAAAATCCATTCAGTTCTCCCTTTGGAGTTTCTAAAATGTTATTAGGTAAGAGAGGATATTCTAAGTCTCTCAGGTCAGTAAGAAGCCATTGCTCCAACACTTGTTTATTTACTTGTGCTTGGCTCAAATTAGCATTATTATTTTCTTCTTGGATCCAGTTAACACAAGCTTCCAGCCACATTAGAGGCACTTTAACATGCCATGTTGCCAAAAGCCAAGTTTCAACTCTCAATACAGCACTTGATACACTCATTTCTTTAAATAAGAGCATACACATCCACCTGAAAACAAAAAGAGATTCAATACACTTAAAGTTACACTCATTTCTTTTAAATAAGAGCATATATGTCCACTTGAAAACAAAAAGAGTGATTTACTATACTTAAATACAGCACCTATAACTCTCAAATACAGACAGGCCTAATTACTACACCCTTTACACTTTTGTCTCTCCAGCATTAAAAAAATCCTTGACTTTCTATCCTGCTGAAACTCAAACTTTAGAAGTACTCAGATAGTATAATGAGAAAAATAAAATGTTTAAGAGCTAGCTCCGTCAAGATACAGGCTACATGACCTAATGCCAATACTTTTAACTTTTCTAACTCAGTATTTTCATCAGTATCACCATCTGTCTTACAGGACTGTTGAAAAACTGATATGCATAATAAAGTGTAAGTGTCAGATCTTGAAAGATACTCAGTCATTACTATATCTACTATTTTCTCAAAATAATAATCAGATTCTTTTTTCCTCCCTTTAGTCCATATATCTTTACTTGCAAGTGCTCATTGCAATGAGTCATTGATTGGTTCGAGGCCTCTGGCTTCTGCTACACCATCGATACTGGATCTTCACTTGGGACTCTTCTCAGATATTCTTTCTGCTGTCCTGTATCTTGGAGATTCTGCAGTTTTGGATCTGCAGGACCAGCCCCTTCATGTGCTCTAGCAGTCCACAGATGGGGTGGACACTGGGACAGGCCAACTCACAGCTCTGGATCTAGACCTGGGTGGTAACTTAGTTGGTCAGCCTGCCAGCTTGCCTGCATCCTCACCACCAGGGCAAGCTCTCCAGCACTGCCCCAGCTAGCTCACCCAATGCAGGCAAGGGGCGAGCCAGATCTGCCCTTCGGGCTGGCACACCAGCACCCATACCACCAGTGCCAGCTCTACTGTGTTGTCCAGGTGAGATGCAGGGCCCACTCTCCTGTTCTCATGACTCCAGGGCCCGCTCTCCCACCTGTCATAGGTGGCGAGGAGTGAAGGGAGGGGCATCTCTCCCTTGCGCGACAGACAAATAGCAGTGTTGGCTCACCCCACATGCACACCCCCCACTCCCCCACCCCCACCAACTGGGTCAGCTCTACTGAGTTGCCCAGGTGAGGAGCAGGAGAGGACAGGGGGGAGGGCATCACCTTCAACCCCACCACTAGGGCTAGCCCTACTGTGCTGCCTAGGCAAGGTTCAGGGCCCACTCTCCAAATGCTGCAGCTGGTGAGGGGTGGAGCCAACTCTGTGCAGTCCTTGGATGTCAATGTGGTCAGAGGCAGTAGTCCAGACCAGACCAGGGACACCCACACAGCCTTTGGTGGTGACATGGGCCATGAACACTGACACAGACCCCTGCTGCTATATGGCCACGGAGTCAGACATGGCCCTCAGCAGCAGCATGGGCCAGGACTTCATCACAGGCTACTCACATTGGGCTGTTTCTCTCCACCCTCATGTCTCCAGACCTGCCTCTTCATAATGCTCAAGCTGTTCTGCTTCTTTCTCTCCCATCTCTCCACCCCATACTAGCACACAGTAGTGGCTTGTGCTTCAGGCAGGCCACTACTTGGGTGGAGTCTCTAGTCTTCTTCCTGCCCACTCTGCATGGCGGTGGGTGAGGCCTCTGGGTGTCTTCAAGTGTTTGTCCAATCCAAAGCTTCCAAAGGAAATAAATCTCTGGCCAAAGTTAGACGCAGCACGGCAAAACTATAATTCAACAGAGTTGCCCAGTCTCATAGTTGAACCACTACAACCAATGATGAGAAGTAAACACAGCAGGACATGTCCAGCCAGATGTGGTCTCCATTCCGCAGGTACTGCTCTTCTGCCTGGGTTAGGAGGCAACTCTGGGAGTCACAGCGACTCATACAGTGGTCGGTTTTCTCAAAGGAAGACTCATGAGCCCACTAGTACTTGTGTTTGTTACTGGCTCTCTTGATGGGCAGTATATTTTACCTTTTCCACGGAGCAAGAAGAGAAACTGCCTTCAAGTCTCCTGTTCAGCCTCACTTCAGAGCACACAAACCACTCATCTTCTATTTCTCTTCCACCTATTTGCTCACTTCTTTCTCACCCATCACTTCACCATCTACTTACTCACTTCCTACCTCATGGGGCTTTGATGTTGTCTCGGGGCTTTCCAGCATCCAGGATGATCCCAGTCATGGTAGCTGCCGGGAGCTAGTCCTGCTCTCATGCTGTTCCTCACAGCCAGGTCTCGCCTCACCAGGCTACAGAGGCACCAGAGCTCTCACTCTTGGGAGAGATCAAGGCCCTGGCCAAAGCTACAGCTGCCTCAGCCACTGCCAAGAGCCTGAAGCCTGAGGAGCCTGACACTTAGGTTGCAGTGGCCAGCAGCAACATCTTGATTCTCCAAATAATCAGATTCTATTAATTTAAATTTTACTCAAATCATGTTCACTAGGTTTTTTTAATATCTATAATTAACTTCATATTTTAACTCTATTAAAATTTATATGGCTATGGTTGGCTACCTAGCTCTGGGCTGACATTGAGAAGTCTTATTTGCCTAAATATTTTCAACTATGTTGTCAGGAAGACTAAAATCTGCCTTTCTCAGGATAATAATGCAATAACAAAGTACTAGAGACAAATCCTATAGCTATAGCTGCTCCTTCCAGAGATGAAGATACTTAAGAGGCAGAACTTATCTAAGGTTTAACATGTCTGTAAGAAAACTTACCGCTTTGCAGGACAACATGAGATCTGATGACAAGATTTCAAGTGGGGCCAGTGGAGTACTCAAAACCTCTACTGCAGAGAAATGACCCTGAGGGAAAACAGCAGCAGTAAGGATTCTAAAATGAAGCCACGGAATGACAGAATATGATCACATGGTTCTGGGGACTTCTTAACAAGGTAAAATGGAAATAATATAGGCTAAAAATAGGAGTGTAGCCAATCGGTGGTAGCACATGCCTTTAATCCCAGCACTTGAGAGGCAGAGGCAGGTGGATTCTGTGAGTTTGAGGCCAGTCTGGTCTACAGAGTGAGTTCCAGGACAGTCACTTTTCCCTCTGATTTCCACTTGTGTGGCATGTGTGCATGTAGTGTCTCTGTCTCTCTCTCTCTCTCTCTCTCTCTCTC
>CABHPH010131855.1:0-52558 GCA_902168325.1 Peromyscus nudipes | reverse complement strand
TTGTGTTCAATTACTTTCCTTAATAATCAACATAATTAATATACTATGTTAATTTATTAGTATTATAAATCTTTAGATCTTAGAGCCAATATAAGACCATGATTATGCTTAATTTATGGATGCCCACCTAATTGATGATTCTGTGACTCCATAGATACTTGTTAAGTACATATTCTTTTTATTACATGTGTTAAAATTTATAAATATTACATTGCTCTCATGAAGTTATTTGGATAATAGTGGCTATATCCCTATAAAAAAGTATGAAATTGTGCTTAATATGGGTGAAAATTGCTTCTTTTATTGATGTAATAAAGTGTATCATGAATTCTAGATGAAGGGTAACTTCAAGTTCTTGCATCTCCAATTGCCATTTGTGCAATTTGGAGAATATTTTTATGCCTACTTCTACCTATATGTGAATATGAAGATAAACTACTTAAGGGTTATTTGATGTGACAATAAGTACAGATAATCTATAATAAAATAACATCAGATTTTATAATTTGTATATAGGTACTTAGTAAAAACTAATATATAGCTAATGGTGTTTAATAGTAGCTGTAATTTTTCAACAAATGTTATAACATGTTTTATTGAGTTCAAGTAGATTTTTCCCACTGCTATTATTCATCATATCTCTAGTTAAAGGCCTATGATAGAAATATTGATTTCCAGGAAACCATATAGACTGGGTAGTAGAATATTTGCAATATATTAAACATTTATATTCTTCTAGACTCTAATATTAAAACTTCCATAATTATATGGTTTTGAATTTGATTACAAGCTATTCTTCACTCTGACCAAGTTCACAATTTAAGATAATGGGGAAAAAGTTTAATTTCATGTCATATTAAAAGTATTTCTTAAGTTCTGAATATATATGGAGTACAGAAGGAAGTATGAATCAATAAAAATGGCAGTTTTTGAAAAATATTAGTAAGTTTTTAATTATAAATACTAGAAAATATTGTTAGTGCATGTCTGATTTTAGTAATTCATTAACAAACAGTGTTTATGGAGTTGTGTTAGTTATTACACAGATGTGACAATTACCCAATGCACAGGTGTACTGAATTATATTCCTGTTCACCATAGTTATTACACAAATATTATCATTACCTAGTTCATACGCACATTGACTTATCTCCATGTTCACCATCAACTTGTATAATCACAGTGATAGCCGAAAAGACAGGTCTTCCCAGTGATACAACGCAACTTTAGCACTGATATTCTAAACATTAAATGTAACATAAGCAAAATTACTTCTGGCATACATACAACACACAGACTTTCAAAGTGCCACTCAAAGTTGTTTTATCTCTATCTCAGTTCTGTATTCTATACAGATATGCAAAACTCCATTTTTCTTTTCATCAAGGGTTTTCAATTCCATTGATTATTTAAAAAAAATTATCCACAATATTGTTTTAACTGTTCTGCATGATACCTATTAATTTACCTCATCTTCAGTTTTAATTTAAGTGTGCATCATTGTATCTTTGGGAAAATACATTCCCTACTTTTATCTCAGGTGTTCATTTTCTGATAAGTTCAGAATCAATTTAAGTACATGGAAGATATCCTCAATTTTAATCTTTTACAGAAGTATATAAATATTTGGGCTTAAATATTTAGGCAGTTACTGATTTTTCCCTGTACAGGGATCATTTTTCTTGATGAAGCATATTTGTGAGTCAAAACTCATCATGTGAGTTGTCTCTATAATCATTTTGAATGTTTTCTAAAATTAACGACTACAAAATTATGGATCCTCTCACTTAAATTCCATCACACTGAGAATATAACTCTCCAAATTAAAAATGAAACTTCATTGAAAACTCTTCCCAAGTTCTAGTACAACTACTTAAATTCAGTAGTTTATTTCTTCTGAATCTTCTGCTGTGTTTGCAGTTCCCAGTTTGTTACAAGACAGGTACATTTTGATCAACTCCTGCTTGAAGGCTTTATATGCATAACAGCGAAAGGCTTTCATGTATGAAGTCATTGTGAAACTCTTTGAACATTTTTAAACAAGTTTTGCAAGTTTCATTGTATTTAAGTTACTAGACTACAGGATGAGTGATAGGATGTCATTTATGTTTGAATTTTATAAAATATTGACATTTTTCTCATGACAAGTACGACGTGCTGCATGTGGGCTATAAATAACAGTATTTTATATATATATTGTCTGTAACCCTAATTGCAAGACCTGTTAGTTTGTTTATTTAGTCATCTTTTGAATTATTAGACATATTTCTTAGTAATTTGAAATTTTTTAATTAAAATATAATTATATCATTTCATCTCTTCCCATCCTCCCTACAACTTGTCTCATGTCCTCACCCCCTTACTGTAACCATGTCAAATTCATGACCTCTTTTTCTTTGATTATTATTGCTACACATACACTCACATGCATAGATATATAAATATAATCTGCAGAATCTGATTAGTGTTGCTTGTATGTATATGATTTCAGGGCCAACCACTGGACATTGTATAAACAATTGTGAGCTACGTCCCTGGGAAAGAATAATTTTACCTCTCTGAGCAGTCATAAGCTGCCTGTAGTTCTTTTTCTAGGGGTGGGGTCCCTTCAGAATTTTCTATTCCCCATTAGCGTGTCTATTAGTATTACCTCTGTTCCCAACATGTTTAGACAGCAGTGTGGTTGTGAGATCATGGACCTACTTCCCTGTCATTTCTGGGAACACAATGTCACAGCAGATTTCCTGGTCTTCATTCTCTTATAATTTTATCTCCCTATTCCATGATGTTTCCAGAGCCTTAGTGGCAAGAGTTGTGCTGTAGCTCTATCGATCGGATCAGGGCACTCATGATCACTTGTTCTCTAGAATTCAACAATTGTGGTTTTCTGTGATGGTCTCTATCTTTTAAAGAGAAGCGTCTTCGAAAAACAATAAGAGGTATACTTATCTCTGGTTATAAAGGTAATGATTTATAATGCAGGCAGGAATTACAATATACTAGTAAATGTATGCTAGTAAGTTTCGTTTAAGATCCATGACTTCAACAGCCTCTGGTAGTTGGTCAGGTTTGCAGTATCTGCCTTGATTTCACTACTTTTGAACAGGCTTGAAGTTCAATTATATAGCTGTTCATTATCACTGAGATGTGAGTACCACTATTGCACTTTTAGGAGTATCCTTACATATTCGTCATTTTTGAAGTTCATAGGTGTGGCAGCTGCATAGAAGTATTAATTGTTATACTTTCTGGTACAATGAAAGCTAGGACTCAGGGAGGAGGATTACAGGTCAGATCAATCTCAAATTTTCTGATCATGTACCCAAAATATATGATATCTTCAACCAAAGGACATACCTCCAATCTGTGTTGTCAACTACTGGTTACAGCAATAACCCATACAATTTAGGGAGTTTCTTGGACTTTGCTGACTAATAACTTGAAAGGAGGTTTTCAGACATTTAAGAAAAATTTAGACACGAGCATAAATGAAAGCTAGTTCAACAGCCATATTGAATAATTTCTTCAATTCTAGTACTGTCTTCAATACAGTAAGTTTATACTTTTACTTCTACAAAAAAAGTCAATAAATTAGTTCAAAAAAACCACACATGGCTCAAATCAGTTTTAATGTAGCCTGTGAACTAAGTGGTATATTAAATTAATGGTTCAGAAAAACATGAAAAAGTACTATGTAATAATAAACTTGCAATTATATAAAGTTCATTTTCCTATGAAGTGTATTAAGATTCACTTCTCTACATACTGCCTATGTCTGTTTTGTATCTGAGGCAGTGGAGCTGTGTAATTATTCTAAAGACTGATTGGCCTACAGCACTCTATGATGACAGAGACATAGTCAATTTTGCTCTACATTGTGTGAGGTGGTGAGGGGTATGCATTCCATATGTAGACTTTGAAAAGCTATAGTTCCAATTTCTAGAGTAAACTATTGAATCTTAGTTTTGACCAGCCTTATTTATTCTTTGTTTACCACGAAATATTTTTTTCTGCCAAACATTGTGTATACATTGTCTCTGAAGAAAGAATTACTTATGCCATAAATTAAAATTTTATCTGAAATTGAAATAGGCATAATGTGTGTGTGTTTGTGTATGTGTGTGTATGTATGTGTTTCCAAAATATCCCAGCATTTTACTTAAATCATTATTGAAAAACTAACAGATTTGCAATATTCTTTTTTTTTTTTTGGTTTTTCAAGACAGGGATTCTCTGTGTAGCTTTGCGCCTTTCCTGGAACTCACTCTGTAGCCCGATAGCTCAGCCATTAAAGGCTAGGCTCACAACCAAAAATATAAGATTTGCAATATTCTTTATAAATGATCTATGGTGATACAGAAAAAAAGCTATTAAATTCTTTATGAGCCACTGCTGAAACAGCAAAATCTGAAGAGAAGAATATACTTCCTTCCATGTACAACAAAATTCATGAAATAAATAAAATGAATGTAATCTGTTTAAAAAACTCATTTGTTCTCATAAGTTTATATTAGCAGATTCTATTATTGTAGAATTGGCTTCATATACCTGTCACATGTATAGTTAGTTACCTTATCACATGAAATCTAACCCTGGCTTAGATACAATAAGATGGTGCATATACAAGTGTGTAGCAGTAAGAATGCTCCCAACTTAGTAACTCCAAAATCTCCATGTCAATCAACTACATTTATTTATGAAGGAAATGATAAATGAAAAGTTGGATAAATATCTGTTTATGATATGTATATGGAAAATATCAGGAAATGTATAAGGAAAATCACATATGTTTAATTCTGTTTAGTTGTTGCTAGGAATGAACTAAGAGTAAAATTTGTACTTTGGGGTGCTATGGATAAGTGAGAAGTCTGTCAAATATTTGTTCAAGGAAGAATAAAAATTCAAGGTGATCTTTGGTTGAGATGTAAAAACAAATAAGTTACTTAAAAAAATAACTGACAGTAGCTCATCAAGACATTGGTGATTACTGTTTTCAATAAAACAGTATAGATCATAACACCTTAAAAGTTGATGGAAAATATGAACTTTTTTTCTTTTTGGTTTTTCGAGACAGGGTTTCTCTTTGTAGCTTTGCGCCTTTCCTGGAACTCACTCTGTAGCCCAGGCTGGCCTCGAACTCACAGAGATCCGCCTGCCTCTGCCTCCCGAGTGCTGGGATTAAAGGCGTGCGCCACCACCTCCTGGTGGAAAATATGAACTTCGGCAAAACATCTGTTATACATCAATTTTATTTTAAACAATACTTGAAAAATGTAAAACCATTTCCAGACACATGCCTGAGTGACTATAAATAAATGTTAAAAGAATCCATTGAAATAATGTGTATCAGACTTGACTCAGGCTCCAGATAGCATCTCTTATGTGACATCAACACTGGAGTCTTGTACTATTTGTTAATGTTTTAAAAATGTAAGTATAAGGTGAATAACTAATTCAAGTACCTTGTATCTATGGTTACAGCAGAACTCAATATTGCTGAATCCCACAAGATTGATAGGTGGAAACAGAATATTCTCAATCAAACTACTAGGGACACTTTATACATATAGTTGATTCTGAGATTGAATGGAGAAGCAAAGAAGTAGACTAGCCAGGAGGATACTCAGTGTGAAGAACAGTGTTGGAGAACTCACACATGTCAATTCATTCTGGAATAATAAAAACTGTATAGGATTGGCAGAAGAAAAGAAAATATTAACAGATAGTAAAAAGTTCAAAAATGGGAATCCTCACATAGCAATTCAACCTGATTAAAGAGGAGTTGGTTCCATTCAGAAATAATTGTTTTTTACATATTGTTGAAACACTTTATTTCTTTGTAGACGTCCTCAGCATCTGTTTCACAGCTTACACAGATTTGCTGTATGGATGCATTATTTTGCTTGGGTGGCTATAACAAGATACCATATGATGAGTGAGATAGCAAACAATAACCAATTTCTGACCATCTGGACACTGGAAGTTTAATATTAATATGGTATCTGATTCTGTTCTCTGAGGAATCTCCCTTCGCTTTGTGAATCACACACCAGCTGCCTCTTGACTCTTGACAGATTTGGTGGGTTTTTCAAGTGTCCGGATTTCCTCTTATGCAACAAACTACTCTATGGACTTGACTCTTTTGCCATTTTATATTCAAACAAATAGACAAAATGATTATCAACATCTCTAATAAAATGTAGGTATATACTTAATTTTCCATTATTAAAATGTCATTACGCACTCTGATTTTGGAGTTAAATTCAGAAGCTCAATATTAATCTGCACTGGGCTCTAGCTTAAGGTCTTACAAACCACAAATCATAGTTTATGAAGATTTTCAATTTCAATCTTGTACAGACGCATGACAAACAGGGAGTTGTGGGGGTCCTCTTTCCCCTCTTGTCCTGTTGGGAAAGAGGAAGAAAGGGTGACAGAAAGCTTTGTATGTGGACCATGAACACAGATTGAGGGAGGCCTCCATGAGTCAGACTTCAGTGAATCAGCTCAATTTTATTCCAGAGTACAAGCAATATATAGGATTGGGGTGCCTTGAGACAAACCCTAATTTTCATTAAGTGGCATATTTTTATCACAAGGCTTAGTACATGATAGTAGGGTCCTACAGCAGAGAGGAGGGTTCTATTGCCAAGGGTCAAGCAAAGGATGAATCAGGCATCTTGTTTAGAGACAGGTTTTAGATAAGATCAGTCTTCCAGGCCCAGGGCCATTCTCTAGATAAGGGAAGGTAGAGAGCAGGAAGTTTTGCGGGAGGGAAGGAGCTCCATTTTGCCTCGCTGCTAAGATAAGCTGCCAGACGGTAGGGAGATTGTGATCTTTAATCAGACAGCAATGTATTCCAATAGGGAGGAAATGTGAAGTTGAACCATGTGATAGTTTGTAAATTTAACTCAGCCATAATTCTGCATTCATTTTTATCCCCAACTTTAAATAATTTGAAAGAAAGCCTCTATATGCGTTCATGTCTCTCTTGTAACTGTAACCCAGAGATAAATTCTTAAAATTTCCTTAGCAGGAAATACAGTAGTGGTGCTTTCAACACTTATGTCTATTCTTTGATGGCTGAAATCAACATTGAGGGCAACTTCTTTTTCTGTTGTTGCTTCATGGTAATGCAGCAAGCTAATTAAAATTGCCTAGAAGTAGGGCAGTAGTTAGAAAATTGAATTTTTAAAAAACTGCTTCAAAACTACTAAATGTGGTATTTAGAGCATCCAGACTCATTTTAAAACTGCAAACGAAAGAACATAGTAGCATTGCCTAACATTCAGGCTAATGACTTTATTAGAATTTGTTCAGGCAGAAGAGCAATGAGTGCTTCTGGGCAAAAAGAAGATACTCAATTTACCATGACGTGATACTGAGCATGGGCTTTTGTAAGTGATTGGCACTCATTTGACTGGAATTTTCCATAAAACATAGGTACCTTGCAATGAACCATCAATAAATTCTACCTGCCATAATAGTACTCCCAGAAAGTATTCAAAGCAGCATTAGGAGATGGCTCATTGGTTAAGTGGACTTGCTGATCTTGCAAAGGACATGAGATTCAGTTCCCAGTACCTACTCTCAGCTCCCTGTAACTCCACTTCTAGAGAGTTAAATGTCCTCTCTGTCCACTGTAGGTATGAGGTACACACACACACACACACACACACACACACACATACACACACACACACATACACAGAGTGTACAATACATTCAATACAGGTACTCACATATACAGATAAGTAATCTTTTACAAAAATCATTAAAGGAGAAGGGAAGAGACATGATGGGTCAATAATTGAAAAGGAAGTAAGAACTAGTGTCAGAGGAAAAGCAATTTTATAATTAGTGACAGGAAATACATCGAAAAAAACATTTAGTATTTCTGAGAAAAGGCAAGAGAAACAGAAAACAATTGGGTTCTGGAAAACTACTAGACTAGATTTCTTTCTTTCTTTATTTTAATTTTGATGATGCTTGGGTAGAGACCAGCTCCCTTCAAGTTCAAAATATTCACAATATCATTGAGTCAAGGATAGTTTATTTCAAACCATTGGGTATTATGAAAAAATACAGTCAATAATCTGATCATTCACTTACAAAAGCCCTTCCTTAGTGACATTTGATAATAAATTAAGCATATTTTTTCCAGAAATGCTCATTACTATGTCTGCCTGAAGGACATGAAAGTGTTTGTTTGTCTTGACCTACAGTAGTGATGAAGGAGACTGGATTACAGCATTACAATGCCGTGGGTGAGCATGTGAAACATAACTAGGATGATGTAACAGATAGTAAGATCTTCTTCAACTTCAACATGGAATAATTCCAGAGGAAATGAAATGAAATCATCAAAGTCAACGTTGGAACATCCATAGTTCTGACTTCTAAGTAGATAAAACAAAAGTACCTTTGTAATGATACTGTAGATCGTTTTCCTTTAAATGAAACAAAAAACTGTGTCGAACATGTGTATCAATGAAGTGACATAATTGTTAAACCTAAGCTATTTCTGCAATTACAAAGATATGCAATGTTCAATTACTGAACTTAATATACAAAAATATTGTGTAAATTTTTAGTCACCCACATAGCACACGGTATTGAAAAAGGAGTGAAAGACATACACAATATTCACTTTTCATCAACACTAAAATACCTGGGGGATATATTTCATGTAACAGCTATTAGGAAATAAAATAACCATAGCAATAGGTAGTATTTATTAAGCCAGCATTCTGTTATATGAGTTGTACTAGTATTATAGTATTATTATTAGTCCTTCACATTTAATAGTGGAATGGAAAGTTGGTGCAGTGTGTAAAGTTGAATGCTGCCAATCTGACAAGTTCTATTATGACCTCCATTTGCATACTATGGAATGCATGCATACCATCTGCACACTCACCCCTCCCCTACACACACACACACACACACACACACACACACACACATCCAGTGGCACCAGCCATACATATGATGAATAAATACATGTAAAGAAAATAACAGCAGCAAAGGATACAAAGTGCATGATTAACAAGAATAGCTATATCCATAGCTTAGATACAAATTACAGTCTATTCTTGATGAGTATAATCTATTATATTTTATATATATAAAGTGTACATTCCATTTTAAGCACTATAATCTGCTTTCTTTATAATAAATACTGTTTGAATACATTTTAATCTTTACAACTCACCATTTGTCACATCTATATTCTTACTCAAAAATGGAATTGCTGTAAGAAAATGGTTATTGTAGATTCATCTAAAAATCAGTTATATGCCTATCCTATCCCATTTCAGTAACCATAATATAAAGTAATAAAAAATTAGCACAAAATCCAGTGGAGGGAAACAAAGGCTAATGTAGAACAAATTCTATACTTATTAGCTGCAGTGTCTTTGTATTATTGTAATGCTGGATGACATCCCCAAATGCAGAGCAGGAATCCATATGATTACACAGTTCAAAAATGGTACAAGCATGATTCTGACTCTTGAACGCAGAGGTTGGGAAGTTTAAATAGGAATGGGTCAAGTGTATAAGGACATTTGAAAAGGCGATAAGAGAACTTACAACTTGGTAAGCAAATTTATATATATATGTGTGTGTGTGTGTGTGTGTTAAGATAAAGATAAGGATATAGATATGCACACAGACAGAGACAGAGGGAGGGAAGGAGAGAGAGAGAGAGAGAGAGAGAGAGAGAGAGAGAGAGAGAGAGAGAAGAGAAGAGAAGAGAAGAGAAGAGAAGAGAGAGAAGAGGAGTCCTGAATGCCTGGATAATGCTGCTCCTAAGAAAAATGGATCACTAAATTAAATTCCAGTGCCAGGTGGGTATCTTCTGAAGAGTTGTTGGTCAGTATGCTCCAGGAGCATGCTAAACAATGAAGACCCTTGCTACATGTTCTACCTTCATTCAATTTCTGTGATAAAACACTATTACAAAAACCAACTTGTTGTGGGGTGGTGGGTTTAATTAATTTAGCTTACAGCTTTCAGGACAAAATCCATCAGTGAAAGAAGTATTGACAGGAACTTAAAAGAAACCTCTGGAGGTAGGTACCTGGAGGTAGGAGCTATGAAGAATAATGTTTGGTTTTCTTGTTCTCTGTTCACTTATGGGTTCAAGCTTATCTAGGTATGTATACAACCCAGACTGCCTATGGGGGATAATATCATTCATAGTGGGCCAGAACCCCCTACATCTATTCATGATCAAGACAATCTGCCACAGATTTGTTCACAGGCCACTCTGATCTAATTAATTTTACAATTGAGCCTCTCAGATGAATATAAGGTATGCAAAGTCGACAATAAAAGCCAATTAGGAGGTCCCATTTATTAATTGATGCTCTCAGTGTCTATGCTACTGGCCTGAAACTGAGAAGCCTCTGTAAGGCAAATGACACAGTAAATAAGACAGAATGACAGCCTACAGAATAGGAAAAGATTTTCACAAACCCCACATCTGACAGAAGGCTCATCTCCAAAATATATAAAAAAATCAAGAAACTAGACATCAAAATAACGAACAATCCAATTTAAAAAATGGGCTATAGAGCTAAACAAAGAGTTCTCAAAGGAAGAATTTCAAATTGCCAAGAGACATTTAAGGAATTGCTCAGCATCCTTAGTCATCAGGGAGATGCAAATCAAAATGACTCTGAGATACCATCTTACACCTGTCATAATGGCAAAGATGAAAAACACTGCAGACAGTTTATATTGGAGAGGATGTGGAGCAAGGGGAACACTCCTCCACTGTTGGTGGGAGTGCAAACTTGTACAACCACTTTGGAAATCAGTGTAGTGGTTTCTCGGAAAACTGGGAATCAATGTTCCTCAAGACCCAACTATACCACTCTTGTGCATATAACCAAGGAATGCTCAACCATACCACAGGGACACATGCTGAACTATGTTCATAGCAGCATTATTTGTAATAGCCAGAACCTGGAAACAACCTAGATGTCCCTTAACTGAAGAATGGATAAAGAAAATGTGGTACATATACACAATAAAGTACTACTCATCAGAGAAAAACAATGACATCATGAAATTTGCAGGCAAATGGGTGTAACTAGATATTATCATTCTGGGTGAGGTAACCCAAACTCAGAAGGACAAACATGGTATGTACCCACTCATAAGTGGATACTAGATGTAATGCAAAGGATAATCACAACTCCAGAGAAGCTAGCTAGCAAGGAAGACCCAAAAAGGGGGATGCATGGATTGCCCTGCAAACGGGTAATAGATGAGATCTCCATAAGTAAACTGGGGATGAGGGGTGGGCAATGGACGGTATGGGATAGGGGATGAGAACATAAGGTAATTGGATGTTTAAGTTGGAACAGGGATGGAGTGGGAAAACAATGAAAGAGATATCATGATAGAGGGAGATATCATGGGGATAGAGAAACCTGGTGCTAGGGAAGTTGCCAGCAATCCCCAAGAATGACTGCAGCTTGGACTACTAGAAACAGTGGAGAGGGTGCATGAACTGAACTGGCTTACCCCAGTGATCAGATTGATGAATACCCTGTCATCACAGAACTTTTCTCTAATTACTGATGAAAGCAGATGTAGGGATCCACAACCAAACACCAGTCAGAGCTCCAGGAGTTCAGTCAAAGAGAGAGAAGAGGGATTCTATGAGAAAGTGCATCAGGATCCTGATGGGGAAACCTGCAGAGACGACCAAACCAAACTAGTGGAAACTCATGAAAGTTAGATCAATGGCTGTGGAGCCTGCATGGGACTGGACTAGGCCCTCTGCATGGCAAGACAGTTGTGAAGCTTGATCTGCTTAGGGGGCCCCCTGGCGGTGGGATTAGAATCCATCCCTGGTGCATGAGCAGGCTTTTTGGAGCCCACTACTTATGATGGCACACCTCTAGCAGCCTTGAGGCAGGGGGAAGGGCTTGGACTTGTCTCTACTGGATGTGCCTCCTCATGGCAGGCCCTTGTCTTCTTGTGGGGGAGAATGGGGGGTAGGTTAGGAAGGAGAGGCTGGGGGGTGGGAGTAGGGGAGAGGGGAATCTTTGATTGGTGTGTAAACTGAATGAAAAAAATTCTTAATAAATAAATCAGCAACATTATTTTTAAAAAAGCCAATTTGGACCCCACTCTTCTTGCTTATCCATCAGAACTAAGTACTAAGAACCCATTCATGGGGAAACCATACATCTTGGCCGTAGAGTACAGAAAAACTGAACAGAAACTGAGTTGGAAATCTCTACTGTTTTGACTAGGTTACAGAGAGCTGTAATATGTTATACAGGCTTCTGGGAAAAGAAAAGGCATCAGTTGTCTTACTAAGCTGTGACCTATATGATCTCTAATATCAACCTTTTAGGCAGGATATACACACATATGCAACAGTGTGGCAAAATTGTACCTGGTTAATCAACAGTTTTCTGATTGAATTTGAAGACCACTCAACATGAGGAGATCAATACCTGGCACTGATCACCTAGTCAAAACGCCATAACCTAGGATATCATATGTCCTAGAGGTAAAGCTACTACTGTTGTTTAGTAATGTTTTCATAAAATTTTATGGTCCAAAATAGCTTCTCAATGTGTATGTTTATACACATAGACAAATGTTTCCTCCAGATACAAGCAGAGAAGTCTCTCCTTGCAGTGATCATGGGTGAATATAGGTGAACTATGTGACAGTTCAAGATGCTGAAGATAAATGACTGTTCATCTCTCATACATGTAGCTTATCACCATTACCAAGGATCATGGATTACTTTGGAAGATGAGATGAAAAGAATGTAAGCACCAAATAATGAGGACAAGAGCTGATAAACACAGTCCTCAGAACATGGTATATCCATTGCAGTTATAAAAAGAGTGGAGGCTTGCAATGGGTCTACATAAGACTGGGGACATCAGGAGTAAATCAGGAATCTGGGAGAGACCCATTATACCCTTCCTATTCTGCAAAACTACCAACTAACTGATAAAAGAAGTCATTGTCTTAAATTCTGTACTCAAGTATGTTCCCACCAGAATCCAGTGTTAGTTGCAAACCAATAGTCACAAAGATGAGATTGGTTAAATTCAGTGGGTCTCAAAGTAAAAACAAAAATGAGACATGAATGTTTAAAAAGGAATTTTAGGGAGGAAGGGATAAGAACAGTAGGAGGGAGAGTAAAGAAGGTGACATCATACAATAATCTCAGTGCACTTAATTTCTTAGTAATTTTTTAATTTATCTTTTAAAATTTCATGCTTGTATATGATGTAGCCTGATCATTTCTACCTTCACTTTCTGCTCAACCTCCTCAGGAGCCGACATCATAACCTCACATCTTACCCCCCGACTCCATGTCCTTTTTGAAAAAACAAAAAACAAAAAACAAACAAAAAAAACATTTGTGTGGATGCTGAGAACTAATCTGGGTCCTTTGGGACAGGAGCAAGCACTTTTAACCTCTGACCAACTTCCTCAGCCCCGAATCCTATGTAAGGTTACTTTGTTTTGTTTGGTTATTCAACAAATTGATCTAATTAGTTGTGACTTAGTGCACATAGGTATGGGGTAACCAATGTCATAAGCCCAGTATAATGTGATTCTCTCCATCCAGCCCTACAACTGTTAATATCTAGCTTATTAGAGTAGGCTAAGGCATGAAGAGTTTCTCTCTACTCACTGGTGAAATTTTTAAATGGATTCATCTTGCACAGGTCTTAAAATATAGCTAGTATGTGTTCTCGTGTGCTTAAGCTACACCATGTCCAGAGACTAGAATTTCACAGGGTTACTGTTCCAGCTCTTACTTCCTTCATCTTCTCTTCTGTCATGTTGTCTGAAACTTTTGTTTTTGTGATGTGAAATTGAAATACATATCTAATTTTCAGCTTGTCTCATTTAGCAGCCAGTTCTCAGGATTTTGAACAGTAATGAGTCTTTGCATTACCAGTACCAAATACCATGTGAATGAGGATGCAGCATGAATCTGTGGACACAATGTAAATATTTAGAAATAAGTTTTACATAGTCATTTAGAAAAACAATATTATTAGATTCTGGACTAGAGCTGCAGAATTCCCTTGCCAGGTATACTGTCCATGTTTACAATGCCAGGCATGAATTTCCTCTTTTGAAGCAGAACTCAAATCCAATTAAGGAAGTGGTTGCCCCACAACAGTCTTGTCTTAGCAACAGATTGCATGTTTGGGAATTTTCTTGCGAACCCCTTGGCCAACAACTTGAATAGTTGCAACCCTGTCCCATCATTGGAAGCCTCACTTGGCAACAAGAGATGGCCAGTTGAGACACTGTATTCTCCATTACTAGGAATCCTTATCAGGATTACCTTCATACATTCTAGGAACTTTCCACTGCATTAGGTTTCCACACTGCCCTATAAATTTTCCCCATTTCCAGCCATCTCTCCCCTCACTCTCTCCCTCCACCCCAACTCCCTAGCTACCTTAACCTCCGATTCACATCCACACCCACAACCAGATCCCCCTTAAAATCTAGACTATTTCCCACTTCCAGGGAGATCCACACACATCTTGACCCATTCTCTTTACCTAACCTCTCTGAGTCTTTGGATTGTAGCTTGATTATAATTTACTTAATGGCTTATATTCAGGTATAAGCAAATACACATCATGTTTATCTTTCTAGGTATGGATTAGCTCACTCAGGATGATTTGTTTTCTAGTTTCCTCCATTTGCCTGTAAGTTTCATGATGTCATTTTTAACAGCTGAGTAGTACTCCTTTGTATAAATGTAGCACATTTTCTTTATCCATTCTTCTGTTGAGGGACATCTAGGTTGTCTCTAGTTTCTGGTTATTAAGAATAAAGCCACAATAAGCAGGGTTAATCAAGTGTACTTGTGGTAGAACAGAATGTCATTTGGGTATATGACCAATGTAATTAAAGTTTTCCTGGTTCTGTTCAGCTCCTGCAGCCCCACAGCTGACTGCTTGGACCCAAGTAAACACATAGAGACTTACACTATTTATAAACTGTATGGCCGTGACAGGCTTTTTGCTATTTGTTCTTATATCTTAAATTAACCCATTTCTATTAATCTATAAGTTGCCATGTGGCTTATGGCTTACTGGTACTTTTACATCTCACTTCCTCTGTGTCTGTCTGTTGACTCCTGACTCAGCCTTCCTGTTCCCAGAATTCTCTTCTCTGCTTGTCTTGCCTATACTTCCTGCCTGGCTACTGGCCAATCAGCATTTTATTTATCAATTAATCAGAGCAACGCATTCGCAGTATCCCCAGCAGACCAAGAGTGGTATAGCTGGAAATTGAGGTAGATAATGCCCAATTTTCTGAGGGACTATCACATTGGGTCCACAGTGGCTACACAAATTTTTACTCCCACCATCAGTGGAGGACTGTTCCCCTTGCTCTTTATCCTCTCCAGCATGAGCTGTCACTTGTATTATTGATTTTGGTCATTTTAACAGTTGTAAGATGGCATCTCAAAGTAGTTTTGATTTTCATTTCCCTGATATCTAAGTATATGGACCATTTCTTTAAGAGTTTATCAACCATTTGAGTTTCCTCTGGAGAATTCTGTTTAAATCTGTAGCCTATTTTTTAATTGGATCATTTAGGGTTTTTTTTGATATCTAGTTTATTAACTTGTTTTTTATTTTTTGATATTAGTTTTCTATTGTATGTGGAGTTGGGTAAAGATCATTTCCATTTCTGTAGGCTGGCACATTGTCCTATTTACAATATCCTTTGTCTTACAGAAGCAGTTCTCATGTATTAATTGTTCTCCACAAAGTAACAGGAGAGGCCCCATTGTGGAGGGCAATACTCATACAACTCATTGAACACAGAGGAGTCAAGCTTGTGCTTACATGGAGTCTTCACCCCTCTGCTCTACTCCCATTGGTGTAGGAAGGTGCACTGCAGGTTACTGAAATACAGGCACAAAAAGAGCCTCAAACCTCTGACCTACAATTTGTCCTGCCTGAAAATTATGCCAGGACAATGGTGGCACAGAACTTGGAGAGCAGCCGAGCAATGTGTTATTTGACTCAAGTCTCAGTCCACGAGTGGGAACCCATGCCCGATACTGCTTGAGTCGTCAAAAACCAGAGACTGGAATGCCCAGAGACCTAGGGTCAAACTAAATAGTATTTTGTCTAAAAAAAAAAATCAAAAAAATGATTCCTAATGATTTTCTGCTATATTCATAGATTTGTGCTTTATCTACTTATCATCAGAGAGATTTTCTCCTGCAACAGATGGGAACTGAGGTAGAGACCCACAATTCGACATTATGCTGTAGAGAGAAATTCTAAATGGAGAATCTCTATCAAATCCCTCTGCTGAGAATTCAAGGAATCCCAAGGAAGTGGAGGCAGAAAGACCCAGAGGGGATAGAGGACACCATAATTACAAGGCTCTCTGAATCAAATAAGAAAGGCACATATGAGCTCATAGAGACCGAAGCAGTAAGCACAGGTTCTACATGGGTCTACACCAGATCTTCTGCATATATATCATGGCTATTAGCTTAGTATTTTTGTGGAACTCCTGAGTGTGAGAATGTGTGGGTCTCTGACTCTTGCGCCTGCTATTGGTGACTCTTTCCCTCCTGTTGGATTGTTGTGTACAACTTCAGTTATCACAGGATTTGTTTTGTTGCTGGAGAATTTCTCTCCATCCCCCAAGTCCTGCCAGCTCCCAAGTACTGCCAGTCCCAGAACCCACGTATAAAATAAACACACAGACTCTTACATTATTTAAACTGCTTGGCCATTAGCTCAGGCTTATCATTGTTTAGCTCTTACTCTTATAGTCAGCCCATTTCTATTAATCTCTACTTTGCCACGTGGCTCGTGGCTTACTGGTACTTTACATCTTCCTTGTCCTGGCCGCGGCTCCAGGCAGTCTCCCTATGCTTCCTTCCTCCTCAATTTTCCTCTCTGTTAGTCCCACCTATACTTCCTGTCTGGCTATTGGCCAATCAGTGTTTATTGACATATAGCGATATCCACAGCATTGTTTCATCTTATTTTATGTTATTTTGTTATGTTTGATTGCTATCTCTTCAAAGCCTGTTCTTTTCTAATGAGAGACAGAAAGATTGGAGATGTGGGGAAGCAGAGAGTAACTTGATCCACTGAGCCAACTCTTTACCCTGATAGCTTTTAACTTACAGGTTAAGAACTGGATGATCCCTAAAGTCAAGTCACTTACTCAAAGTGACCCAACTTCTAAAGGCGGGGCCTAGGTTTTTCTCCCATATCTGATACTTGGCTGTGTTATATACAAGCAAGCTCTTGTAAATACTCACAACGTTTGAATGATTCTTGAACAGACCCAAGTTGAGGTTTATTTCAGACATAAAGTAATTTCAAATTAGGATGCTTTATCCAAAATCCCTCAGTACTTTAGTTGATAAAGCACTGAATCAGTTGCCCAATGACTCATATAAGTACTCACACTGAAGGATCATGCAAAATTACCTTGTAACAGTAGTACCTATGGCCCCACAATGAGTTACCACGTAATGAATGCATATATGTGTGTATGTTTATACACACACACACACACACACGCACACACACACACACACACATATATATATACATATATATGTATGATATTAAGGTTATTCTTCATAGAAGTGAACATGTATTATGTATGTATGTATGTATATATATGTGTGTGTATGTATATTACAATTCATATTTAACTTTGTCTGACCCTTTTAGAATTTGCTGTGAATTAAACTCAAGCTCACACTCATGTTAAATAGATTCTTTACCTCTGATCTACGCTTAGGTACAACACTTTTTATGAGTCAGAGCTGATCAGGTGTATGTTTACATGACTATGGGTGGTGGTGTGCATATATGTATGAGGGCATTCATTCATGTGGAAGTCCAAAGTTGTAAATAGCTATCTGCCTTGATCCTTCCTCACTTTATTCATCGAGGCAGGCTCTCTCTGTTGAATCCTAAGTTCACTGATTCAGCTAGTCTAGTTAACTGGCTTGCCCTAGTAATCCTACCTTTCCTCCTAAATGCTAGATTATATGTCTGCCTGATTTTTATGTAGTGATAAAGATTAACCTCTAGTTTCCATGATTGCATGACAAGTGCCTTATCCACTGACCATCTCTCAAGCACTCTCTCTCAACATTTTTATCTTAAATTATAATATTAGGAAACATTTTAAGCATTGATGTGATAATGACAGAAGCAGTGGAATACCAGGGAAAATTCCTAACTTGCTCATGGACATTTTGCTTGGAGGAGAAGGTCAATTGTTATGAACACCTTCTCTTATTCTCTATTTCCTACTAAGATATGTGGGCTTCCCTAACATGTCTGAATTGACTATGGCTAGTTGTGCTGCTTTGTAATATTTTTAACTGTTTATGTTCTTTTTAATTTTATATATGGAGATATGGATTTGTGAAAATTACTCCAAATTCCTGCAGAGCCTTAGATCTTGGTTCCTTGAGATGGATATACAGATTGTTATGAGATACCTGCTCTGGGTGTTAGGAATCAAATGAAGGATCTTTGGAAGAGTAGTACAAGCTCTTAACCATTGAGACATCTCTCCTGTCTTTAATAATAAAATGTTCCATGATCGTAGAATGTATATTGACCATATTCATCCACAGCTCCCTCTAAAACAAACTCACCCTTTATACCTCCCATCTTCCTGCCTTGTTTTTCCCTTTTGTTATTAATTACCCCCTGTGTCTAATTAGTGCTACCCTTAGGTACATGAGTGTGTGGCCATCCACTGTTGTATGAGTAACCTTCTATCAGCCATATAACTCACAGAGAGTAACCATCCCTCCCTCAACAGCTATAAGACAATGTCTTTTTAAATGTAGGCAGCATACACTTAAATTTGGTAAGATCATTTGCATTCAATTATTATACTTTATGTAAATTAAAACTTACATTTCTTTTCAATAATTTTCAACAATTTTAGTTTTGGCTGAGAAGTTTCATAAGTCTAAAATGTCTATGATTACCATTGTGTAGATTGTATAAATCCCTGCAGCCTGTGTTGATAAAGTCTCCTCAGAATCTGATTGGATTGACTTATAATACGATGCTTGATAAAGTTAGAAGTCTATCTGATAATTTAAGTCACACCTTGAATTTCTCTTGTCTTGGGAACAATTCTTCTCTGCTGAACACAGAAGGCAAAAATTCACTTTTTTTCCTTGGCAGTTTTAATTGATTTCTGCTATATGTATCATAAAATATCCTTAAGGGTATATAAACTTTAATCATAAATCTCCTGGTTTGTTGTAAAGAAAGAGAAGTTTTCCCTAGACAGTAATATACATTAAGTCCCATGAATCCTGTCAAAAATCTCCGTAATTAATGTTCAACAGAAAGAAGCAAATTAAAACCAAAGTCATAGCCATCAACTTTCAGTGCCAGGGATTTGGGATGCAAATTCATTATTGTAGTTGTATGGGGGCAAACTAAATCATTTTGAGAATACTCATTGAGGAAACAAAATACACATTGCTCAAATTCCTAAAAACCATTGCCCTCAAGGGATGAAAGTGTCTTATTTTTGTTCTGAATTTTTTAGCTATTGTAGAGAAGGGAGTCTATCTAAAGGGCATAAAAACTCATGGTGGTGCTGAAGGACTCTGAGTGTCCAGTACCCTCCTACCAGAGATTGGCTGAGAAGAGCACCAGGATTTAGTCAGTCTCTCTTCAACTCAATTTTCTCACATTAATATGATTAAAAGCAAGACTTGGTGGAGTTAACTGACATTTCAACAATTCTTCCATGTTAAAATTAGTTCTGATTTATTTACAGTAAAAAGGGATGAAGTTCTTGAATAATGTGAATAATTATAATACATATTTAATGTGGCAAGGGGACAGAAAAGATTTTGTTGAACATCAAAATTATAATTTTACCTGCGTGTTTCCCCAAAGCATAGAGATGGATTATCTAAAGTTCCCACATCTTCTCAGAAATATGGCATGCTATAGCTGTTTGTCAGTCTAAATCTGAAAAGCCCAAACTCTTTGTTATTTATGGTGAAAATACTTTCAGCTGATTTGATGTCAGTGAGCTATCCCACTCTTGTGGAAGACATATCAGACGGTAATTTTCATCCACTGGATTTGCTCAAAGACCTTGGCAGACCATTTGCCATTCCATTCTTCTGAGGAAAATAAATGCGAATAAGACACATTATGAGTCCTATTCTTCCTTTTTACTCATTTTCCCAGCTGAGTTCAGGCTAAGTTTTGGCAGCCTTGGAAGTCCAAAGTAAAGCGAAAAGAGAAAAACAGTTATTTATGTTTCTTTTTTTTTTAAATTGGATGGTGAAGCTCTGAAAAATGTTTCTTTAAGTTCTTCATATAGGGATGATACTCTCAATTTATTCCCATCATACCTACAACTTATGTTATCCATCATTGAGTGACTGTATAGGATAACTGAAACATAGTGGTGATTTATCCACACATTAAAACCATTTATGGATAATTTCTATAATGTATTAGGTAATTTGGTAATAGGGTAGCTATGAAGTATGTAATTTAATTTATCTTGTTGCTTCCTACACTAAGGTCATCAACAGGCACAGCAAAGGAAAGATCTTCTCTTCTGTCTTTAAATGCAAATTAAATAATGAAGTTTGGTTCAAATTAGAGTAAACTCTACTTATTTAGCAACAAATGACTTAAGTGTACATTGAGGCTGGATTGTTAATAATTTTATCAAAGGAAGTTTGAAGTAGGAACTATTTTAACAGTTCTATTTTAATTTACAGTATTTATAGGTGATTATGAAATTGCAAGGTATGAGATATAAAATCGTATGACTCATACTCAGCAATATTGCTTCTGTTCTAATAATTATAGCATATCCTAAAACATAAATATGTATTTCAAATGCTCTTTTGTAAAACCTAAGCAACAGATATCTCCTGCTTAAATTATAAGATTATAATGCTTTTGTAAACATACTGTTATATGTGCTCTTTCAGCTGTATCAGTTAGTATTCTTCAGGAACTTCTAAATGAAACAACAAAATACAAAATTGGACATGGTCCATCACTCTTGGAAATGCAGAGATTAATACACTTGGATATAATATTAGTAATGTATAGATCAACATCTCAGAAAGAAACAAAAAATAATTTAATGGGGTAATACAATACAATTTTACATCTAATTTAAAATAATTAAAAAAATTTGCTAGTGATGTTTATCATTTTTTTCATGATATTGTACTCATACTGCAATGGAATAAAATGCTGTGCAGTTGAGGGTTGGGTAGCTGAATCCTAGCATGCTTACAGAATGAATTTCAAGCAGTCAAAGATTCTTCAGCCTGTGAAGAGCATCTCCTTGTTTCTGTGACATTTCTTCTGTGTTGTATAACCCTAACTGGCCTTTTCCTGGGAATCTTTAGCACACAAGCTCTCTTTGCTAGCTTTATGTTCATGCTTGCCTTAGTTCCTCTGATCCTATCCTTGTTACTCACTCTAGCAAATGGAGTTTTTGACACAAAAGTATTCTTCAGTATTTATGAGTAATTGTGTTTAGAGGTAAACCAGTGTCCAGACACTAAAGGGCTTCATTGTACCAAAGGCACAGAGCATTCATTATAGTCATACCATGTTCAATTATTTGAAGTTAAAAGCTTCACAATTCCACTAAGGGAAGAAAACAGTGCTGAAACTGTGGTGTGAAGCCTACAGATCTTCCTCTGAAAAATTGTTAGCATTAAGTTTCTGCTCACAGATCAAAATTCATATACTGAATTAGATTATCTGATAGAGTTTTAAAAAAATAATGATAACATTGTCTTTTACTATGAGTGATGAGCATGAAAACTATAGTCACATTTGTTTTATGCAGCGAATGCAGATTCATATTGATATATCATGAAATAAGGTTTCCTTTTTCAATAAAAGATATAGTTTGTGGAATTACTTGAATACAAAAGAGGTCATCTGGAAAATTGGAAAGAAGAAGAAAAAAAGATAGAATATTGCAAATACATGCCTGTCTGGCGTTGTATTATTCATCATGTGTCTACTAAGTACCTGAATTTGCTTGACTCTCAATTGTGTGGCTCCAGCTAGAGACTCAGTACTCTCAAGATTACTATGAATATTTGATCAGCTGTCTCTGAGGACGCATTTTGCAGCTTCAAAATGGAGGATACAAAATGAGTCCCGGAGACAGTATTTCTTCCATTTTTGTAAATACGTACAGTTAGCCATTAAACAGGAGTATCTTTCACCACAGCTTTAGTCTGTAAGTCCTCCATGCACACATGATCTAATTATGCTTCACACAAATAATTATGTATTACTCATATTTCTTCTTCTCCTCAGAGGAAAGAACCTCAAGTCTTGGTGATTACATCTGTACATTCTGTCTCTGTGTGACATCTTTCCGCCGTGATAATTATATGATATTTTCAGATTATATTACACATTAATATTACTCCATATTAACATTACTCCATAAGAGAGCTAATACGTATAAGTGTAGCTGTATTTGTACATGATAAACATAAATATAAATTTTTCCTATTATTTCTGGAAACATTTTAAAGAATCCATTATTTTTCTGAATATTCAGTCTTGTCAATCCTGATAGTCACCATCACTATAGATGGCCAGTTTCAGCCTCCTTGTAGAGAACATTGACATCTTACCTAAGGGATTTTTGTCTCTTGCCATTCTATTGTGAGAAAATCTTCATTCTCTATTTGGTGTTGCCAAGAGACTTGTGATTATGCATAAACCCAGAAAATCTCCTAGTTTTTAGCTTACTTTCCCTCACCTGTTTATACAAATTCTCTGTTTTTACAGGAGTGTCAGAAAAATGTCACAACTACCACTTTAACTTTTTAGTTGGTTTGGTCACTCAGCAGTGTCTGAAAGTGTGCAGAAAGTGGGAATGTACATTTTAAAACCCTAAGAAATGAGATGACTGTGCCATTTTTGAAGGATTTATGATTGTTCTTTGTGAGTTAATTTTTAAAATTTTAGTTTTTATTCTTCAGTTTTTTATGCTTAGATAATTTTTGTATATGTTATAAAGGTCTACCCTTATTATTTTTATTTTGTTTTGTTTTTTGGTTTTTCGAGACAGGGTTTCTCTGTGTAGCTTTGCGCCTTTTCCTGGAACTCACTTGGTAGCTCAGGCTGGCCTTGAACTGACAGAGATCCACCTGGCTTTGCCTCCCAAGTGCTGGGATTAAAGGCGTGCGCCACCGCCGCCCGGCCCTTATTATTTTTAATGTAGTTAGGTCTTCGCTCATTTAATTGTATATATTTTGCTAATAAGTCGTGTGTTTCTAGCATTTATTTTTATAACCATATAAGAAAATATGTTTAAAGTATAAGGCTCAATTATTTCCACTATAAGAAGGAAATAATTGAAGGCAATTAAAAGCAAAAATAAGTGTAACATTAAAGAACGCAATTATAATAAAAATCAACTCCAATGTTTAAAATTTTAAGAAGGTAGAATTATTGGACTGTGAATTCTAAAAGAAGGAGAAAAGGAGTGAAGAACAAAAGGCACCATAAATTAATAATAAAAGATTTAAAAACATACTCTAGCAAAATATCAAGGACTCTAAGAAGAGTTTTGAGCACATTACATAACATGTCACACCTTCTAATATATAGCTTATAAAAAGATAATCAATCATGCTGTTCTAATCTGCTTCATCTTGAAGTCCCTCTAAAGTTTTCTAATTTCCACACTTGCAATGAATGCTTCTGGATAAGAGTGCAAACTCTGGCAAGTGATTCAGATGTGAATGATATGTACACAGGGACACTTGGCATTACGTTAGTGACCAAGCTGTGAGTGCTACTGGGGGTCAGGCAATTTTGTCAGTAGCTTCATCTGGATTCATAGGAATTTCAGCAGTCTAGACATCTGACTTATCCTGAGTCACAGGTCAGCCTACCAGTGAAAGTCTGTCATAGCCAAAGAACTATAAAAATGGCAAAATGAAACTATTTTCACAAATCCATAAACACAAAGTTAGGAACAAATTTAGGAAATCATGTTCCTTTCTGGAGAAACTAAAATTCCAACAGAATTCCTAAAGAACGAGAGTTATGAAAGGATAGGAAAAGAATCCATAATCACCACTTTTAAAAGTTCAGGGGAGTTTTAAAATGTATGTTTGTCTAATTTGCAAAATAATACATGAATCCTACTTACAAGGTATTCAAAGAAATAGAAAAATAAGGTAAGATAGAATTGGTAGAGGTAAGAATTAATGACAGACAGGTCCACTGGATGACCAGGAGTAGCTGGCCAGCACAAAAAGAATTCTTGTTTTTTTAGTGTGCTTTTCTGTTCTGCTTTGTTATTTTTTGTCTTAATAGTTCTCTTTATTTCCTTTTTTCTTTCCCTTAGACTTTTATCTTCTGATTTTTTTGTTGTTGTTTTATGGGTTAATGAGAGAGAGAGAGAGAGAGAGAGAGAGACAGAGACAGAGACAGAGACAGAGAGAACATGAAGTTATGAGGGGGAAGAAATTAATGGGATCAAAATATACTAAATAAAATATTAAATAAAACCTAAAAAATTCATGACTGACATGCAGAAATGCAAAGGAAAGTTTCATCAGCTGACTGATCACAGTGAAGAAAAAAATGGGTAGCTCTTAGACAACATTTTAGACTTTTCCTAACCAAACAATAGATAAAGTGCTTAAATTAATAATTAATGAAAAAGTCTTTGAGGATTATGAGAGAAGACAAATAGCCCCTCAACCTTGAATCGTCACACTATAGAAAGAAATTGATTAGAATTTTTTTTATTTCTAATTTTTAAATTTTAGAAAAACTTTCTCCTTATTAGTGAAAGGAAGGTAAAATCTAGACACAAGAAGCACAGAGGTCATCAATTATATTCAAATACAAAATGGAGTTCACAAACTATATGATAACCAGTCTATAAAAAAATGGAAAATAAAAATCATAACAATAGCAGATATGAATTATTTCACATTCTATGGTGTCTAGATGAGAATAAGCATTTTAGCATAAACTCAGCATCCCAGGGGAGAAAAGGATGATATATTCAATCCACTGAAGGAAATACAACAGCCTGTTAAGAAAAAATGACCCTGTAATCTTTTTATAAATGAGAGGAAATCAAAAATTTCCAAGACCAATAAGACCTAATACCACGAATTATGCTTTGCTGAAACTGATCAAAGTAATAAAGAAACAAAACAATGTTAATTAAAAACATATGAAAAATTCATGAAAGCGCACATTCTGACATAAATTATACAGAGCAGTATTCCCTAACACTTGTGTCTCTTGTTAAGTTTTGCCAAATTAACACAAACCTAGATATATTTGGGATGAGGGACTCTCAAATGAGAAATTTCCTCCGTAAGAGTGACCTGTATACAGACCCGTAGGACTACCTTGATTGATGGTTGATAGAGGAGGACTCATCCCACTATGGGTGGTACCTACAATTTCTAGACATGTGGTCATTTGGTTTATAAGAAAGCAGACTGAACAGACAATGAGGAGTAAGTCATAATAAGTACCCTCCCATGGCTTCCATTTCAGTTCCTGCCTCCAGGTTCCTGCCTTGACTTACTACCCTGGCTACCTTTGATGATGGGTTGCATGTGCTTGTATAAGTGAAACAAATCTGCTCCTTGCTAAGTTGTTTTTTTTTGTCATGATGTTTTATCACAGCAATAGAAATCCTAACTAAAATACTTCTATAATTGTGATTTGAAAATAATTAAACAAAGTTGAACAGCTACTTGATTACAGACAAACTACTTAATTAGTATTAACTGCCATAGCTAAAATGCATTATTAAGGGATTCATATAATATTATGCTAATACACACATAAAATCTTAAATATTGCAAGTTGAGTAAAAGTGTACAGATGTATGCACTCCAAGTTAAATTTTTATCTGAATGAATTACACTACTATAAATGTAAGATGTTATGAGTAAATTTAAAACTATGAAAAATAAATTAATGTAAACATGTATTGCACCAACAACCACAAAGAAGAATTTTAGGAAGATTGATAAACTGCAGTAGCTACAAAATGTTCAGTGTGGAGGTCCAAATTATTCAGGATCAGAGTATCTGAGCTTGCTTCACACAGCAGGGCTGCATAAGGAGAGGATTTGATCATGGATGTGTTTATCAGGTGTTTGGAAGGGTCTGCACTTGGCTGTATGGTATGCTTTGATGTAGCAAGGTGGAGGTCTTTTGCCTTTCCCCTTGGCATGTTATAAAAAGCCTTTTGAATAAACATTCAAGGCTGTTGGGTATTGACCCAGGCCCTCCCAAAGCTATGCTGCGCTTCTCTCTTTCTTCTCATCTTCCAGGTCTCTCTATCTGATATTTTCTTATTCCTCTCTCCTCCTCCTAAGAAACCTAGAAAAGGTGGGAAAGGTAGGAGCTGGACTTCCACAGTTCAGAAAACAACAAAATTAGGTTATTATCTATCAATAATTGTCTTCAATATAAAGATATTAAATTCTGTAACACAATTATATAAATGTATTAAATCAGGCAAAATAGGCCTAAAGTAAAAATCTAAGAGTCGAAGAATCTATATAATGATAAGTGAGTCAATCCCGGAGCAGAGCATGATAATTTTGAAAGACTATACGATCAACAATGGGTTAAGTAAGCCTGTGGGGCGTATAGACATACCAAGCTTACCATATAATGGTTGTAGGGAATGTCATTCCATCACCTTCTACAAAGATTATCCAGGTAGAAAATTAATAAATTAGCAGTAGAACTGGATAATATGGAAAGCCTGTATGCAGCCATATACAGAATAGCACAGCCAACAAATTAGCTAACAACGAAATCTTAACCATCATTCATTATGATTGAGTAAAGATACCTTAAGCAACACTTTGATTGTGGAAAGCTCTGCCAACTCTTTCCTAGAAAGAACATGTTGTCACACTCTATGTGTGTCTTATGACATTTCCTATTATACTATTCCAGTCACCCGTACAAAAAAACTTAATAGTCAGGTGTAGTTGTTCTATGTTGGCATAACTCTTTTTAAAAGAGAATTTCATGAGCTGAGAATTGCAAGCTGACAGAAGGAAGGTATGACTGGGAAATAAAGGCAAAAATACTGATGATCTTCAAGTTAACTACTTTTTTATTAAACTTCTTAATGCTGTGTTTCTTTTCTTCCCTTAAACCTGTAATGATATTTCCCCAGGTTGTTTAATAGAAATTCATGTCTCTTATGTACTGAATGACAACAGAGTAAATACGTGTCAGAACACTGCTTGCCAATCCTCATATCCCAAGAATTAGGAAGCAGGTTGTTTTTCTCAGGAGAATACCAGAATTATTACAGTCTAAACAGTAAAATCCTTTTATCTGAGATCCATATACTTTTCAAAAGGTACTGATTGTGACCCAGAAAAATTAGAAACTTTGAGAGTTAATCACTGATGTTTAAGTTTGTTTATTTTACTTGCTGACTTCAACAAAACTACACCTAAAGTTATCAGGAAAATTATCCACACCCAAATTCAGTTTTTGTTCTGATGTAACACAGATTTAACAAGATTAAAAAGCAAATATGTTTTTCTAATCCCCCAAAGATACCCACAGCATGTGGGCCACAAGGATGAGAAACCACAGGGGCAGAGAAAACTACAGGAATTTGTGTGCCCTGCCCTGAAGATGGCACCCACCATTTCCCTCATTAACCTTGGAATATCAATCATAACACTTCACCTTAATGGAAAATGAATTAAAGAACATGGAAGAATAAATGTGGATCTTAATGATCTGTCACTGTGTGAACATAAAATGCAAACATAATTTTCAAAACTATAAATGAATACATTTTTATAGTTTAGGGTTCAAATTATGTTCTAGAAAGAAAGCAAATGTAAATGCCATAAAAAATCTTGTTTTTAAATAATTCAAAGGTTTTATACAATTATGTAATTAGCATAATAAATTTAATTATACTATTAGCACAATATTTAATTATATAATTAGCATAATATAATAATTATGTAATTAGCTTAATTAATCAGGAGCAGTTGCTGTCCACATAAAAATGTCTTTTTCATATTTGCTTTCCCCTAGAGTATACAATTCTTCCATTTATTTCCATGGGCCCATTGAAATCACTCCTCCACTACTGCCATGAATGCTAAATGAGAAGCTTACCCTTCTTCTTAAAATTAAAGGAGAAATTAGAGAACTTCCTTATGATAAGAACCTAAGTAGTAAAGGTAATAATTTGCAATAGCTTTGGGTTAGGTGACAAGTTAGATAGTATAATAAGTAAATAACACATTTTATATGATAGATATAAAACTATATTACTTAAAAATTAAGCATCTCTAATATTACTTTTCATCCATGTAAAAAACCTCAGAGATCAATGATTACCAAGATTCAATTCCTAGAAAGTTTTTTTTTTACAGAAATTCATTCAATTTATATTATAGTTAGAAAAAACTGTATGAAAAATAATTTCTTCACTACATATATATATACATATATTATATATAAGTGTATGTATATATATGTGTATGTGTTGGTGTGTTGCAACTGACTTTAGGAAAGAAAATTGTAAATTAGAATGTGTTTTTAGTTCTCACAACTCTATCATTTATTCTTAAATGACTATGGAAGTGACTCAGTGGATAAAACACTTGCTGTGTGAGCCTAAGGGCATGAGTTTGAATCTATGGAATGGATGTTTAACCCAGATGAGGTAGCCTACATCTACAAACCTAGTATTCTTAAAGCAAGACCAGACAGGATAGGAGGATATCTGTAAACTCAAAGCTAGCTGGGCTAAATAGACTACAGGGAACAACAGAAGAATAGCCTATGCCGCAAGCAAGGTCAAAGACAAGACCTAACCCTTAGTATATCTGCTCACCTTATCCATGCTGGGAGCCCTGCACACACCCTGACAGGTGAATCTTTTTTATAAACATATAAAATATTTTAAAATAAATATAAATAAAGACAAAACAAATTATAAACAATCATTCCCTAAAAGATTATTAAAGAAGGTAATTTACTAAACTCATTAAGCACCTTAGTAATTTTTGTCTTGTTTTACCAACAGTGCAAAGTAGATGAAAAAAAATGACTTGTTGTCCATGTAATCACAATAAACATAAAACAGAAAATTCTCTTCAGATAGCTCTAACAAACAAACAAACAAAAACAACAACCTGAATTAGTATAACCCACTGAAGGCTTCAAGGACTTAGTAGATAAATTAAGAGAGGGCAGATTGGTATTAAATGATTATTGGCTACTGTTATATAGATGATTTTGATACCTGTAATGATAGTAATTTAATTTACTATGCAGTGTATTATTTTCAAATACAACACAAGAAGTATTCAAATAATGATCTACTTAACAAAAGGGCTTAAAATGGTGAATACTCGTGGCTTCCAACAGCACTTATAATGATACACTGACATGTATATTCATAAAGTGAAATGACTAATTTTTAATGAAGTACAATTAAATTGAGCTTAAAAAATACAAACAACAACAAGACTCTAAATCTACTCCAGACCAAAAGAAAAGTTTGATTACATTAAACTTATACTTTTAGCATACTTTAAAAATATCAGTATCATTTGTCCTAACTGCTTTTCCACCTTTCATCCTTCTTTTACTTCCTTCCACCACTTCCTTCCTCCTTTCTTATCCACTTCCTCCCTCTTTCTCTTTCTTATTTCTTTTTCTAGTCATCAGTACACTGTTGACAATGGCATTATATACCATTTATGTATCAGGAATATTTAACTCTTAGTAAAAGACAAATGAAATCCAAACACTGTGGCATACGCCTTTAATATCTACTATGTAAGACATTGAGACAAGAGGAATGAAAGATTAATGCCAGCCTAGACTGAAGAATGAGGTTACAGTCAGTTTGGTCAATTTAGTGATTGTGGTGATATATCTTTCTGAAAATATCTCCTGCCTTCAAAGAGACTGAACCTTTCTCAAACCACACAACTAGGTAACATCTATTCAGATAATTTCAGACTTTGTATTCAACTTCCTGTCCTACTATGTACTCACCTTGTATAAGTTCAACCTGTCTTTAAGAGAATACTATAAACAGCCTTCCTATGTCTTGGATTTTCTATGTCTTGTAAAAATCAATTTTTCCAATCTAAGAAAATGTCTAACTTTGATCCTTTATTATAAATTTTGAGATTATAATGCAATTATATCATTTCCTCCTTCCTTTTCTGCCTCTAAAAACTCACTACACAGGGCCTGCACAGGTCAAAGCCAGATGGGGTTTCGACACTGAGTGGGGAAATGGAGGCAAATTCCCATCACTAACCCAGAAGTTATCCCCAACCGACAATTGCTCATATAGGAAGAAAAGGTTTTCTCCAACAGTATCTCTTTGGGTACAGAAACTCTATGTAGAACAGGCCCCATGCCCAACAGAAGATGGTCAACACAAATGAACTGGGTGGTATTTTGGAATGTCTCTTTGCCACATGATAGTTTGATGGACATTTTTTAACCTTACAGGTATTTTGCTTACATATTGTGTTTTCAGGTTTTCCATTTCCATGGGAGTCTATGTGTGCCAGCATGTATGTCTCTGCCCTGTGTCTAGGTATGCTTACAGAGCTTTTTCTTTGGCTCTTTTTGTTTGGTTGTTTGTTTTGTCCCATTTTGTTTTGCTGTTGTTGTTGCCTGTTTGTTTTCTAATGAAAGAAAGAAAAAGAGAAAGAAAGGATTTTGGTGGGTGGGGAAGTGAAGGGGATCTGGAAAGAGCTGGGGGAGGGATGACCATTATCAGAATATACTGTTTAAAATATCTATGAGAAAAAGGGAAATAAGAAGGAAAAACAAAAAAGCTCTTGTTTACTTCTAGCTCTTTTTCAAATTAATGGTCTCTGAAAAAGATTTTTTTTAACCATTTGTTATAAAGCAAAACCTGTGCACAAATAATAAATAACAAAAAAGAAACCCCAGCCAAGTCACAAGCCACGGTGAACACCCACCACCTCGAACACCCACCACCACCAGCTTCTCAGCTCCAAAGCCCTAAGCAACCTTCCCCTAGGCTCTTCCCTTTGGGTCAGTCTCTCTCTCCTTAGTCCTCCAAGGCTAGCTGATCCATTCAGGCCAGCTGAATGGAAACTCTGCCTCATTTCAATTGAACAATGGACCTGCAACATAAACAGGAATCCTGTGACAGGTCTCTAATTTCATTAACTGTTGTTGTTGGTGGTGGTGGTGGTGATGTGTGTGTGTGTATTCCTAAGTACCAAAATATAACATGCTCAGTCTATATAATGTTGCTTGTATGGTGTCTTTTCAGGGATGACCATTTAGCAGTGGATAACCAATGGTTATGTTTGACCCTGGAGAAGACTATGTCTCTCACTCTCATTATTTCTTAGTTGCCTGTGATCCTTTGTCTAGGGTTAAGACATTTTGTGTTTTCTTCCATCCACATTAGCATGTTTATTGGTGTCATCTTTGCTCAAGTCATGCTTAAGGTTACATGTTATTGAAACTTCATGGATGTAGTACTGAGATTTCTAGATGATACAGTTTCATAGAAAACCCCCAGTTCCTCTGGCCGTTCACTTGATTAGCCCCCAATTTGGCAATGATCCCTGGGCCTGAGGTGTAGAAGTTGTGTTGTAGATGTGTGAGTTGGGATTAGACTCCACAACTCTGCATTTTGATTTGCTGTAGTTTTCTGTAATGGTCTCTGTGTTTTACATGGTGAAGTTTCCTTGTAGAGGACTGAGGAATCCACTTACCTTTGGGTTTTTTTTTTAGAATGCAATTTAGAATGCAATTAGGGATTATGCTGTTTTAGGAAAATGGCAGTTTTAGGATCTCTTTCAGAATTCACTCCTTCATTAGCCCTGAGTAGTTGGCTGCATTTCCAGTGCTAGACATTATTTCCCTCTTTTTTAGAGAAATTTGATAGTTCAATTACAGATCTGTTGGTTATTGCCAAGTTTTGTGTGCCACTATTACATATCTTTAATCTTAACTTTTGTGCTGTTCTATGGCCTTGATACAGTAATCTGTCTGTGTATGTACATATTGTGGTAATTATTTCTGAAAGGAGCCAACATCTTAAAAGCAACATTAAGCAAATCAAGTATCCCATTAATACTGGAAGCATGGTAACAGGATTGACTGTATTTTGCTGTCAGTTGGGATTAGTAAAGTAACTTCTTCCCTTTTATCATTCTGTTAATTATTTCTGTAAAGAATTCCTTATTCTTTTACCATACCAAGTTTTTCTGTGCTGTTCAGTAAATTCAGAGCAAAACTCTTTGTTAAGAAGAGGCACAACACACAGACAAATCAGACACATACAACAGTCAGTCAATACAGAAAAGGCACAGATCATACATTATAGACAGATGGGAAATACAGGGATAGATGTGGATAACTCAAATTTGGGTTTGCCCTTGGCCAAACTACTCAAGGAGGAAGTCACTTTTTACATTCCTTTATGCAACACCAAGAGTTTGGTGTCCCTTTGGGGTTTCTTTAATGCATAATCTATGCAATGAGAATTTGATGTAAAATAAATGGGGGCACTATGGCTTAGTAGAGTGTTTGTAAAGCAAGAATACATCTGTACAGCCTTATTTTAAATCTTTACTAACATATACAGGAGAGAGAGAATAATAATCTAAATTGTTGCTTAATTTATGAGTCATACTGCAGAAAAGAAGGGCCTGAAGCCATGTCCATTCAACATTGTATACCCTGTTGTTCAAATAGTCTTACAAAAGGCTGCACCATTCAAAGCCCAATCAACAGTGCAAGGAATTTACCAGTTTCCCACCATCCTCTAAAAATTGATGTACTTGGAGTTCTAAAACACTATCACTCTATAGAATGGAAGAGGATAAAAGGGTTAATTACAAGACACAGTTTTCTAATTAGTGTCAACAACTAATAAAATCTTTAGAAGAGTTGGCACAGGAGACCACTTCTCCCCCCCCCCCCCCCCCCCCCGCCCCGGAGCTGAGGATGGAACCCAGGGCCTTGCGCTTGCTAAGCAAGCACTCTACCACTGAGCTAAATTTCCCAGAAATCCACAAACATACCTCCACAATAGACTACTGGCAATGGTCGAGAGAAAGCCTAAACTGATCTACTCTGGTGATCAGATGGCCAAACACCCTAACTGTCATGATAGAACTCTCGTCCAATGACTGATGGAAGCAGATGCAGAGATCCATGGCCATGTCCCAGGTGGAGCTCCAGGAGTCCAATCAGCAAGAGAGAGGAGGGATTGTATGAGGGAGAGATGTTGAGACCATGATTGGAAAAAGCACAGGGACAAATAGCCAAACTAGTGGAAACACATGAACTATGAACCAATAGCTAAGGAGCCCCCAACTGGATCAGGCCCTCTGGATAAGTAAGACAGTTGATTAACTTGAACTGGGACCAGGACCTGTCCTTAGTGCATGAGCTGGCTGTTTGGAACCTGGGGCCTATGCAGGGACACTTCGCTCAGCCTGGGCTAAGGAAGGAGTGGACTGGACCTGCCTCGACTGAATCTACCAGGCTGAGTTGAATCCCCAGGGGAGTCCTTGCCCTGGAGGAGATGGCAATGGGGGGTGGGCTGGGATGAGGAAGGACAGGGGAATCTGTTGCTGATATGTAAAATTAAATTAAATTATAAAATAAATTTAAAAAAATGCAAAAAAAAATCTTTAGAATCATTTGTATGTTTTTATCTTTGCAATGTTTGACTTCTTTTCCATTTTCTGCTATTTAATAGTTTGGTATTTTTTTCACTAGTTAAACTTATTTATATTTTGTATTAATTAATTTTAGTCACCTGGTTTCATAATATTAGTTACATTTTTGATTTCATGTACACAAAGGTATAAAAACTATATTTTTATGTTTTGTCTCCTTTAGAAAAGACATTATTCAAGATTGAATTTAGACACTATAACTAAAAAGCAATATATACATCCTATTTTCTTCAAATTCTTTCTATGTCATTTTTTATATTTAAAACGAAAAGTCTGACCCATTTGCTAATATGCTAATCCAATGTATTTGTTTATTTCTCACTGTTACTGAGATAAACACCATGATCGAAAGTAACCTGTAGAAGAAAGGGTTTGTTTGGCTTACATATCCCAGGTCACAGTCCATCACTGATGGGGATGGCACAAACATATACACATGCCTTTGAGTCAGTCAATGAGTTTATTGAGGTAATTATTTTCTTTTTTTAATTAAAATTTTTCCATTCATTTTACACACCAATCAAAGATCCCCTGCTTCCCTCCTCCCACCCCCTCAGTCTTCCCCTCTGAACCCATCCCCATCTCCCCTCCCACAAGCAGACAAGGTCTCCTATGAGGAGGCACATCCAGTAGAGGCAAGTCCAAGCCTTTCCCCCTGCCTCAAGGCTGTTGGAGGTGTCCCATTGTAAGTAGTGGGCTCCAAAAAGCCCTCTCATGCACCAGAGATGGATTCTAATCCCACAGCCAGGGGCCCCCCCAAGCAGATCAAGCTACACAACTGTCTTGCTATGCAGTCCAGTCCCATGCAGGCTCCACAGCCATTGATCTAACTTTCATGAGTTCCCACTAGTTTGGTTTGGTCATCTCTACAGGTTTCCCCATCATGATCCTGATGCACTTGCTCATAGAATCCCTCTTCTCTCTCCCCACTGGACTCTTGGAGCTCTGCCTGGTGCCTGGTTGTGGATCTCTGCATCTGCCTTTATCAGTCATTGGAGAAAAGCTCTGTAATGACAATTAGGGTATTCACCAGTCTGATCACTGGGGTAAGCCAGTTCAGTTCAGGCACCCTCTCTACTGTTTCTAGTAGTCAAAGCTGGGGTCATCCTTGAGAATTCCTGGGAACTTCCCTAGCACCAGGTTTCTCTCTATCCCCATCATTGTATCTATTTCACTGCTTTCCCATTCCATTCCTGTTCTAGCTCAATCATCCAGTTCCCTTATGTTCTCATCCTCCATCTCCTACCCTCCATTGCCCACCATTCATCTCCAGTTTACTTATGGAGATTTCATCTATTTCCCCTTCTCAGGGCAATCCACATGTCCCACTTCGGGTCTCTCTTGTTAGCTAGCTTCTCTGGAGTTGTAGGTTGCAGTCTGGTTATCCTTTGCTTTATATCTAGTGTCCACTTATGAGTGCATACATACCATGCTTGTTCTTCTGAGTCTGGGTTACCTATTGAGGTAATTTTGCTGAAACAGAAATGAGTGATTTACTCACAGAGGGTTGAGTTTCTCAAAAACAGCTGCTGCACTATCAAGACCACACCTCTGCATGAGCAACAGCTCAGGAACTACACTATTGACATTCCATGCATAGTTGCAGTCACCTCTACCCAAAAGTCCCTCTCTCCCAATGACTCATAGAACCTGTAACAATGGCTTCTGAATCATGTATTATTACTGAGTCTATGAGCCCTCCTACTGGAAGAAATCTTTCCATTTTGTGGAAAAAGCTGCATACAGAAATCTTACGTGTTTTCACGTAATTTCCCATTTTAGTACAACATATATATATATATATATGTGTGTGTGTGTGTGTGTATACTTATATATATATACATATATATATATATCCATTTGTTTAGTAAAGTTATGTGTGTGTGTGTCTGTCTGTGTGTGTGTGTGTGTGTGTGTGTGTGTGAATTAAAAGACCTGAAACACTAATCCCTTTCTTTGTCATATTTTAGGGAAGGGTATTTTATTTGGCAAGGTTTTAGTTTACTTGTGCATTTTCTTTATATATCACTGGTTGTCCTATATGTTTTTAAACACAAAATTATTTTTTTCAGGCTAGTTTTATCTGGTATTTAAGTGTTTTCTGTGTTTATTGGTAGGTATTTTAAATGTCAATGATGTCTGCCAGACTTTAAAATGCCTAAGTTCTGGCTCAAATATATATTCTTGCTTTAGATCACAATTATATTTTGTGACCCTTAAGACCTTCTGTTTAGAGGTTTAGGATGCCCTCTGACATGTAAGCATGCGTATGTATGCACATGTGTGTTCTATTATTTGTTCTTTTAAAGTATTTCAGTAATTGTTTTAAACTCTGTCCTCAAACTGAAATATTAAAATCGATGATAACATCTTGTATATTTTTCAAACTTTAAATTATCATTACTTTCTCAGTTCATCCATCCTGTGTGTTATCCATTTCTGAGTCAGAGACATGACATTTTAAGCAGTTTTTTTCCCAACATTTCCAAGGATCAATATTACTATGTTACCTTTACTGGGGTACACAGCTCATTTAAAAGTTATCTTGTAGAAATAGAAAAAATAGAAATGCTATATAAAACAATCCTAGATCAAGTATTTCTTCTTAAAATCATCCTTGAAAAGAGTATATAGAATTACTTTTGAAGATGTAGAAAACATAAGATGGGGATGTCATGGAATTTTTGCAATATCTGGCTTAATTTTTCCAAAAGAACTAGGTACATATTTGTTCTTCCTGCATTAAATGAAAGTCCCTTTAGTTTGCTCATATCATCTTGACATTTTGTTACATCTTAGACTTGTTTATCATAGTGCCTAGCAAACTGCAACTATTTAAGATGAAATATAAATGTGTTAATCATAAATACAATAGACATTTTAAATGTGAGTTTGATTTGAAGAGTTTCATAACTACACGTGGATAGTTATATCTTTTTATGCACTGGTTATAGACTACTTCATTGTATGTATCATTGTATTATATTTTGTCACATGGTGACGCTTTACAAAGTTATCTTTTAAATCCATTTGCATCAGTTTTTTCAAAGAATGGTTATAATCCAATGCTTTCAGTTTTACAAAGCTTTATTATAATTGTTATTCACACACTGATTTTATTTTCTTCTCTATGACAAGTTTGATGACTTTTGACCTTTCCTACATAATAAATATGTGAAAAAATATTGGATATTTGTGAAAGAAAAATATTAGCAGTGTTTCAAAATGATGATAAAACTTTCACCAGCTTACTAACTAACTATAACCCGTTTCAGCACTGACAGAGAAACTGCCTTTGTGCACACATTTGAGATTTTCAAATAGCATGATTGGGAGTCATCCCATTACATCTGAACACCAACCTGGACAAAATGAAATTCATTTAAAAACTTCAGGGTATAGAAACGACTTAATCTTTCAAGCAAATCTTTAAAAGTGCTTTATGAATTGATAATACTATCCACAAAGGAATATTCTAGACCACAGACATGCAAGAAATAAATTAAAATTATGTGCATAATTTACATGGAAAATAACATTAAATATTTTAAAGTTAATATATTCTCATTTGAACAGATATGTATTTTCAACATATTATTTTTTTCAGCTTTTGAAAAATAATTTGTGATGGGCCTGAAAATAGCTTTGCATTGAAGTTCCAATATTTTTCTCTCTCAGTTGCTTCTTCCTGATATTATGTGAAAAATCCATTTTCAACTCACCAGGATCCAATTTAAATAAATTATCTTGAGATATTTGCAGTATTACCTTTTCATACTTGATAGAAAATGAAATGGAAAAAGAGAACAATCCCATGCTAGTTAACACTTGATTTTCTAGTTAAGGACAGACTTATCTTCAGCTGCCTCCATTGGGGTAATGACCTTAAGATTACAGCTGTATCAATTACTGAAAATGTGGCACTTATATACAGTGGAATTTTATTCTATTGTGAAGAGAAATAAAATTCTAACATTGGCAGGAAAATGAATGGAACCAGAGCTAATTATGTTAAGGGAAATAAACCAAATTCAGATACATTGAACATTTCCTCTACATGATGATCTTAGATTTAGAGTGGTAGATGATAGATACATAGGTGTATATATATATATATATATATATAGAGAGAGAGAGAGAGAGAGAGAGAGAGAGAGAGAGAGGGTGGGTGGGTGGTGGGAATCAGAAAGAGCTGAGTCCTTCAGGGATGTAAATGGAGGGAGTGGGGAGAACAATATATGTGCCATGAAAGCAGAAGAGAGGGCTAAGAGGAGGGAACCAACATGAGTAACAGAGGGAGGTGGGGGAGTAACTAAGAACAAAAAATGATATCTTTGTGGTAGATAATAATTTTAATAAAACATCATAATTAACTCTCCAAGAAAGACTATAACTTTATCAATTAGCTTATTCCTAATGCCTTGGGATATTTATCCTATTAGCAAGTTATCTATAGTTATTTCATTGTTGAGATCCATTTGTGGTCTGAAGGTTCTCAGCCCATCTTGAAGCTTACATGGAGTAACTGTCTACTAAAAACAATTTCAATGCAATAGGTTATGTATCTCAATGTATAGAAAGGGAAGAACAAGATTTCTATTCTCAAGGAAAAAGTGGAAAAGTTAATGGTTTCTATTCTGAATGATTGAGATTCTGATGCATACAGGAAAACCATTTCTGAAGCAATGAAGCAACGGGGTGTCACTATTTCATTTTACATTTTGGTAGCATGAAATTAACAAATTCTCAAAGAAATAGTCAACTTTTCTCATTTGATACCTCCTTTCAGTTTTAATTGTGTGTGGATTTCATGCATGTGTACATTCTGTTTCCATCATTCCCATTCCATTCTCTCCCTTACAGTCCCTCCTGTGTTATCTTTGGCACCCTCCCTGAAATGCATGACTGAATTAATACTGTTATTCCTTTGTATGAATTAAATAAGTTCTCTCTTCTTGTACATTTGTTCTAGGATGACTATTTAGGATTGTGTCAGCTATCAAAGGAGTTATACCCAAAGAAAATCAATTCTCCCTTTCTCAGTGGGCATAGCCGTTGACTCTTTATCTACTGGAGGGACATTGTGAAATTTCTCCCTTCATATTGGCCTGTATACTGGTGTGGACTTGTGGTTCTGTGCAGGCTTCATGTTAACAATCACATTCCTCAGAGTTCATGGGAGCAGTATCCTTTTAATGTCAAGAACACACACCCATATACTTTGCTTTCTCCAATAATTTTATACTCTGACAGAGCAACCAAGAAAGTTAAAAAAAAAGAGTTTATTCTTTGTTTTACAGTGAAAACTGTCATCAATTATACAATGTAGATTGTGACTTTGTGTTCAGGTGAGTCTTCTAGGCAGATTATGTAGTAGTAATGTTGGAGACAAAGAGCACTAAAGTTAGAATATCCATTCTAAAAGAAAAATGTCATTAAATATAGCTTATGGTTACAGCTAAAACTTTACAGTCAAACATGGGTGTAAATCTATCTAGTTATGAGAGAAAAATAAAAATAGAAAATAAAAATGAATTAGAAAATATCATGACAGGTAAATTAGACATGGCTGGTTATGACAAACTATACATCGTATGGTAATTCATATGTCACATGGGGACTGCCCATATTGGAGGGTGATTTTTTCCAGACATGTGTTCACAATTACACACTATATCTAAGCATCTGCACTTAAGAGATGGCCTAGGATGCAAGTAGAGATACATAAGGTCATGTGTGTATACAGTATATTAAAGTAGAAATGTGACTAATGGGAGGGATCTATTAAAAAAGGAGGGGTTGGAACAAGAAAGGGAAGAATGATGAGCTCAATATGCTCACAATACATGACTTTTAGGAAAATGTCATAATAAAGCTGAAGTCAATGTGTCATTAAAGTTTCTAAGCAAGATTTATTCTATTTAAGAATTTTCTAAAGCTAATGAATTTATCATTATTTACATATATTGCTCTATTCCTCAACAAAACCTGTACTGAAATTTTATAATGAATACCTAAAAGATAGGGATGCTTTGAAATTGTAGAAGTGGATGGTGGAGTGTCCTTCAACTCATCTTTCCAATAGAGATGTAAAAATCTTTATTTTATAAAAATCAAACAAACAAATCCCACAACGCTCCTACTTTTTTTTTTTTTTTGATTTTTCGAGACAGGGTTTCTCTGTGTAGCTTTGTGCCTTTCCTGGAACTCGCTTTGTAGACCTACTTGTTTTTAACACTCCACAGATTTTATAAGTGCAACAAAGGAAATCTTTGCACAATAAACTCAATGAACAAAACTATATTCATTCCCTAACATGACATCTATACACCATTAATTTCTTTTGTAAGATAACACATTTTCAATCAGAATGCTTTTTAAAGACACAAGGCAAAATGTTTATAATAAAATAATAAATTCATAAATTTACAGAGGAATTGCCCATTTTGACTTGAAAGGCTGAACCTTTATTACTGTTCCTCTCATATATTTGATTGCACACATATACATATATGTAGATATGTACATGTACTTTTAAGTAAGCTTATAAAATATATATTGTCCTTCACCTATTTTTAATATACTGTTCTTTATCCCTCTGCCCTCATTGATTTTTCTATTAATCTTCATCCCCAGTTAAGACCATCCATTTTTCACTTTTCCTCCTTTATACAACTTGTGTACTATTTTCTTCTCTAGAACTCTGTTCCATTTCCACAATAGTCCCTTTCTATTTTACTGTCTGTTTATACTCCAGGTTATACACTCAAACCTAAATATTCAGAGTGAGAATACACAGATAATAGAGAACATTATGCTGCTGATAAGGAGGGATGGAGGAACCCCAGGGAGAAAGAGATGGAGAAGGGAGAGAGAGAGAGAGAGAGAGAGAGAGAGAGAGACCACTACCCAGAGAATATAGATCATAATCACTGTTGGAGAAAGGATGTAGAAATGAGACAAAGCAAAGAACATGGAAAGATGATTTGTTATGCAGTAGGAGTGCATACGCCAGGAGTATTGCAAGGGGTTCCCTACTGAAGACACTCATTGGGATTTGGGAAGAGCAATTTAATGGAAATTTTCTTTAAATATTAGAAGTGGTTATGTGTGAAAAACATCCCCCATTCCTTGCCTTCCGCCACACCCACACCCCCAGCGTTTTCATACAGATCCCATCCACTGCTACTTTGCTGGGCAATCCCTGTTTCCCTCCTAGGGTCCTTCCCTGTCAGCTAGCCTCTCTGGAGCCATGGGTTGCAGTCTGGCCATCCCTTGCCCTACATCTGGTATCCACAAACATAACATGTTTGTCCTTCTGAGTCTGGGTTACCTCACTCAGGGTGATATTTTCTAGTTCCATCCATTTGCCTGAAAATTTCATGATATCTTTTTTTTTTTTTACTGCTGAGTGGTACTCCATTGTGCATATGTGCCAAATTTTCTTTATCCATTCTCCAGTTGAGGGACATCTAGGTTGTTTCCAGGTTCTGGCTATTATGAATAATGCTGATATGAACATAGTTGAGCATGTGTCCTTGTGGTAAGATTGAGCATTCCTTGGTTATATGCCCAAGAGTGGTATAGCTGGGTTTGAGGAAGATTGATTCCCAATTTTCTGAAAGACTGCCATACTGATTTCCAGAGTGGCTGTACAGTTTACACTCCCACCAACAGTGGAGGAGTGTTCCCCTTGCTCCTCATCCTCTCCAATATAAGCTGTCTTCAGTGATTTTGACCTTAGCCAGTCTATCATTAAATGTTTTCTAATGATCTTTTTAAAGGCATAAAAATTAGATGGGATTTTGTCGGTATAAACTCACATTAAATTTGTAAATCCCTAGCCCTATAAATATAACAGTTTTCTGCTCTTCATTTCGTATTTGACTCTCCTATTCTTTTTCTGCAACAATGGCATATTCTCTTTTCTTCTGCATTGTCTAGTACATTGGAAACTGAAAATTCTATAATGGCCATTCTTGTTTTTATTCAGCTGCAAAACATGAAAGTAATAAGGATTTTGAATATCTTCTGTCTCCAAAGCATACAAATAAGATGCTATGCGCCCTCAATTGTAATGTTCACCATGTTCTCTACAAAGCTGCTTGTCTTTTGTAATTATCTGAGTAAGAAATTATTTGTAACCTGATTTCTGACTTGACTCTACATGTATGCTTATAAGTGAAGTGATACTCTGGAGAAACTCCTGAGATATTTTAAAAAGGGAAAATGTATATTGTGGAAATAAGATTCTTTTCCCATCAGGATCTACATGATAAGTACAACAGTCTCAGCAACAGTAAAATAGACAACTTTGGTGCCTAATAAAGTTATATCATTCTAAGAGGTTCTAAAGGGTAATTATATCTTCCATCCATTTTAATTTTCTTTTCTTTATTTTTAGTTTTATTTTATATGTATGAATGTCTAGCCTGCATTTGACTGTCCACCACGTGTGTGTGTGTGTATGTGTGTGTGTGATGCCCTTGGAGGTCAGAAGAGGTTATCTAATCCCCTAGAATCCCGTAGGAGTGTAGTTACAGATGGTGTGAGCCACCATATGGGAGCTGGGAACTGAAACTGGGTCCTCTAAAAGGGCAGCCAGGTGGCTCTTAATGTTGCACCATCTCTCTAGACCCTGTCTGTCATTTATGTTGTAAATAACATAGGTAATTCCTGATATTCACACGATCTGATTACAATCTGATAAGCTAAAGCTATAAGCCAAAAAGAGGCATCAGAGTTGAGATATTGCAACAGAAGGCGCAACCTATTAGTAAGATTCTGAAATAATTGAAGAATGTAGCTGATTAAAGAGGAAGACCATATTAAAAAGTTATATATGCATGCACCTTTACCCTAAACATGGTCCATTACTACATTGGCATTCATATTTGAAATATCTGCAATAAAAGAAGTATTATATCTATGTAATCAACCCTCACAGCAAATTTTAATTGTGCTGGGATTTTTCACTCTGACATAGCAAATTTAGTGAGACTCCATGGCTTAGGCCTCCTTCATCTTCTCTTGTTTTTCACTTATAATGTAAGAGATAAAAAAAAAAAACATGTTGTTGTTGTTTTTTTTATTTGTATTCATTGTAATCATTCCCTTAAAATAAAATATAATCACGTTTTAATTTTTGCATTGCTGGAAAGATTCTACTTAGGTATATAAGCTGTAAGGGAAAAATAGTTAGAAGGAAAACATCAAGAACTGAGCCTCTGCATGCCATTATACACATTAATTTCAGAAAAATATATAAGCAAAAGTTGGGCAATGGTGTTTACCATTGAGGTAGGATAGCTCAGCAGAATCAAGAATGAGAGAAGGAAAACACCAGGAAAGGGGTAGGGAAAATGAAGAAGAAGAAGAAGGAGGAGGAGGAGGAGGAGGAGGAGGAGGAGGAGGAGGAGGAGAAGAAAAGAAGTCAGAATGAAATCATCTAGAGTGTGTGTGTGTCTTTTCCCCTACTCCCTCAGATAGAAAAGTCTTAGTTCGCCGACTCCGTTTGATCCCCATCAAGCCCTGCACTGCTGGGGGCTGGTCCTCACAGCAGCAGTAATTATGGTATAATTACATCACTTCTCCTTCTGTTTCCTCCCTTCAAGCCCTCATGTACAACCCTGTTTGCTCTTGCACTTTCAGCTTGCTTAGTCTATGTAATGTTATTTATTTATATGTTTTCAGTGCTGACCATTTATTATTGGATAATCAATTGGCATGCTCTTCCCTGGGGAAGACTACTTCTCTCCATAGTTGCCTGTGGATTTTGCCTAGGATTGAGGCCTCCTGAGTTTTGTTTCACTTCTATATAAGTGTGCTTATTTGCCATCCCTTTTCTGGCCATTCTTTGGCTTATATATTGGTGAAACTTCATGGATGTAGTTTCTGACATTCCTAGGACACAAACATCTGAACAAAATCCCTGTTACTCTGGATTACAATCTTTCTGCCCCCTTTGCAATGATCCCTGACTTAGGTGGAGAGTTGTGTGGTAAAAGTATCATTTAGGACAGAGCTCCACAGCATTGTAATTTGATAGGTTATGGTTTTCTGTGTTGGAGTTCATCAGTTGCAAAGAGAAGTTTCCTTGTTGAGGGTTGATGAGTACCTTATCTGTGGGTATAAGGACAAATGCTTAGACTGCAGTTAAGGACTATACTGATTCAATAAAGATGTAAGTTCTCTACTGAGATTCACAACCTCACTAGCCTGAGTGGCTGGCTAGGTTTCCAGTACAGACATGATTTCCATCCTGTTGAGTTGGCCTTATACTCAATTAGAGAGCTGCCTACTCAAACCTAAAGTTTCAGAGCAAAGATCCACAATTCTGAGAAAGCATGTGATGTTTGTCTTTCTGGGTTTGGGTCACCTCACTCAATGTAATCTCCTTTAGGTCCATCAGGTTAAGTAAAACTTTCATGCTATAATTTTTCTGTAGATTTGAATATCATTACATGGTATATATGTATCACATTTTCTTCATCCACTCACCAGTTGAAGGATATTTAGGATTTTTTTTTTATTTCCTAGCTATTGTGAACAGAGCAGCAAAGAACATGAATGAGCAAATATTTGTGGAGTAAGATACTGAGACTACTTGTGCGTATTATTATTATTATTATTATTATTATTATTATTTTTTAAGCTTTTAAAAGAAGCATTTATTTGTAGTATGTGCATTACAGGAAACACAACACAAGAAGCCAAGAACAGCCTCCCAGTCACAAGCAGCTCAGCTTGATGTGTCCTTCTAGATGCTGCAAGTGTACACACACTTAGGGAACTGAGATTATACATTATGTACCATGCTTTCCCCCACATTGCGAATATTCACCAACTAAAAACCCCACGCTACAGGAGTATTTTGATAACCAAGAATACACCACGCTATCTCAATCTGTCAGACAAAACTGTAATCCTGTCTTCCTTGGCAACAAAAATTTCATAGAAGACAAAAATGGCAGCAGGCCTCTAGATAGAAGTACTGGCGAAGTTACAATTACAATTCTGCATTCCTCAATGCTCAGCTTACAAGAAAACAAAGCCATAGACCACATGAAGTACAGCATTCCTAAGTTTATCATCAGATCTATATACTAAAATATGAGGAAGAAGGCGTGTTCCTGCTTAATAAACGTATTCCTATGGAGTAGCTGAAGATGTACCTACAGCAGGGCTTCTCAGGATGTCAGTCTCAACACAGCACAGGGCTGCAGATCTCGCCCTGTGAGCCTCCCTCTGCCCCTCCACAGTCAGCCTAGCAACATGAATTAACTCACACTGTCCAGACATGGTTTAACAGTTTTATGCTCAAGAGGAACCTTTTCTGTCAATCTGTCAAGCTATCCTTTTAACCATATGCTCTCCTTTAGGACATTTATGAATTTCAGATGTTGTGGAATGAACTTTGTGCACAAGAAACACAAGTATCTTCCCAGAAATGCACATATGGATCCCTGGGTACAGCTTTAACAGTTCTCTATATGTGGTGGTCCTTAGCAAAGAGCTCATCCATCCTCTTCTCTGCACAACTCCAGTTCGGGATGATTCTAGTGAGGATATTGCAAAGGTCACCCCAGAAGACAGCCCTTCCAAAAGACTAGCAGGACATTTATAGTGACTACCTTGCTACTTCTAACATCCTTTGGGCACTGGGACTTATCCTCTAATACTTGGCAACATTAACTGAAATGCACACCGGAGCAATGGCTAGACACCCGGGAACCATCCAACAGGCACAGTACCTTACTCTGCACTGTTCTTTCCCCTGTCCACCTCCACCGCCTGGTAACAGCATCTGCTCAAAGACCAAGTTTACCAATCCCAATCCCCCAGTGTAACCAGTCCTATGAAACAACAACCCTTAAAAGGTGTTGGTAACCCTTTATTTTTACCATGTTGTGCATTTTTTACATTTAACAATTAGCATATGCATGTGGGCACATGCATGCCACTGTGCTTGTATGGAGGCTAAAAGACAATTTGTAAATCAGTTTTCTCCTTTTATCATGTGGATCCTGGAGATTAAAGTCAGGTCCACCAGCTGGGTGGCAAGTGCCTTTACCTGCTGAGCCACCCTACCAGTCCATTATGCACATTTTCTTACTATTTTGAGACAAAGTCTGTGTAGCCCTGGCTGGCCTGGAACTCGCAAGGTCCACCTGCCTCAGCCTAGGATTAAAGGCGTGCATTACCACAGCAAGTCTATTAAGCACTTAAAAGTCTAAAGACTAGATGTTTTCAATAACATTCAGTTTCCCCAGCATATGCACAATGCAGTGCAGTAAAGAAACTGCACAAACCTAACATACTTATATAGCAATGTTCCAGTCTAGAACCTCTCCCATCTCTCTTAACCGAGGGGTCAGGTTTATGTAACTGTCGTGTTTTTGTGGGGACATTAACAATTTCACTTCCTAAGTGGTTTTAAGTTTTTCCCCTACGAATTTTAACACAACTTTAAACCATGTCTTTTCACTAACTCTACTTTGTCACACACTGACAGGCTCTTTACCATATAGGAAGACTAGGTACTGCATATTTGGACTTGTCTATCTTCTGTATACAGGATATATCACAAAGTAAGACACACATAAACGGGACAATGGCTAATCTTGCATTACCAAAACTTACATTAGTATTAGGCCCTTCATACGCTTTCTTTCTTCCTCCCTCCCAAACCAGTGCAAGTCTGTGTTGCTCAGAACTGGTTTTATCATTCCATTTCCAAAAGACAGCATTTCACCATGAGTTTAAACGAGAATTTACAACATGTATTATTTACTACATCTACCTTTAACATACTTTGTGCACTTCCAAACACCTAGAAGGACTAGATGTTTCAGATGAGGACATAAATTTGTCCCCTATATACACAGTAGTGTTGAAACCACACACATGTAACAATGGTTAGATCTCAAAGTGTCTTCTGCTGAGAGCATTCTGGTTTCCATCCTTTTTCTCCAGCCTCTCCCCTGTATCACGTGACACGGGCAGCCGTCACTTGGATACTTTCACAACTCTCTTCAGAAGACAACCTTGCTAGGAACTTTAACAGAATATACAGGATGTGTTAGCTCACTAACTCTACATCTGTCATATGTTGGCAACCTCTTCAACACCTAGAAACTAGAGATTATAAAATGAGGACTCCTTTGTCCAGTCTGTACACTATATACAGAACAGCAACGTTAAATGAAGTGAATCTACCACACGGGGTGACGGGTAAGCTAAAGGTGTCTAGCACACTAAGGGAATCTTTTTGCAGTTTCTTCCCTCCCACCTCCTCAATCCACGTTCTCAGAGGTGGGTTAACTATTCTAAACATAGTATCTCCAGTTTTTCAAAAACTATTTACACAAAATAGTATTCTACTACTTCTACTTTTAAATGTATCAAGCACTTTTAAATATGTAGAAAGACTAGGAATTTCATTAAGACCTTATCTGCTATTCACACTGCACTGGTAAATAACTATGCAAAGCAATGGTTATTATCTGAGGTATCTTCTAAACACAACCCTCTGGGCTTTGACCCACTTTCTTCCTCCTCTCTGCCTTCAAACCAGTAGACAAATACAGGCATGTGTAATGCTTAGCAACAGCTGAACAAATTCATATGCCCAAATCATCTACAGAACAATCTTTCCTATAAACTTTAACAGGGTACGCAATGTGTTAATTTTACTTTGTCATAGACTGGCAACCTCTCTAACATCTAGAGACTAGAAGCTGAAGATTTCAGACAGATTCGTCCATTATTTACAGTATATACCTAGCAAAACAAAATGCAAATTTACAGAAATGGCGTCTGAAAGGTCCCATATAAACACTAGCACATGACCTCGCTGCCTCCCAGTACTTCCTCCAAACCACTGAGCAAGTACAGACAGTACTGCTCACAGAGGGCTTCAAATTCTATTCCCAAAAGGCAGCGTTTCATGAATTTTAGCAAAAAGATATTTACAAAGTGATTATTTTACTACCTCTACATTTAACATACGTTGGGCACTTCTAAACATCTAGATAGACCAGATGTTTCAAGTAAGGACTGTTGTCCACTATGTACACAGCAGTCCAGTAAACGGCACACATGTAACAAGAGTAATAAAATTTTTTAACACAAAAAGAAAAAATTTTAACACAAAAAGTACAAAATGTATTGTTCTACTACCTCTACTTTGTCATACACTGGCAACCTCTTTAACATCTAGAGTGACTAGATGTTGTAAGTTAGAACTCCTATGTCCTTTACATGTACTATGTACATAGCAAAGCCAAACACAATGGGACAGTGGTTTCTCTTCCACCCATGGAGCACAATGGCTTGAACTCTGCATGCCCTTCTTCTGGGAACCAGGGCCCAAACTCAATGTGGTCAACTCAGGAGGGGTTTGGCTATCCCTCCCCAAATAATATTTCAAATGAATCCTAACAAAAACCGTATTTACATAATGTATTGTTTCGCTACTTATAAAATATGTCAGGCACTTTAGAGCATCTAGAAAGATATTTCCAAAAAAAACTTGGCATTGTCAAACACACACACACACACACACACACACACACACACACACACACACACACGGGTGGGGGTGGGGAATGAATAAAATGCATACACAATACAATAGTTAGAACATCAAAAAAAAAGACGTCTTCTTCACACGACCAATCTGGCTCCGGACCTCTTCTTCCTCCGGCTGGGTCCTCTAACTACTGAACAAACAAGGAAGAGTGTTGCTCCTGGGTCTTTCTAGAGATGGCCTAAACAATTCCTTTTCAAAGTCACTTCTAGAAGACACGTCTACGATGTTTCCAAAGACGACTGGGTACACACCTGATTTCCGATTTCCTACCTCTACTTTACCCTGCCTCGGCAATCTCTACAGCTAGATGTCCAGATTTAGCCAAAGGTCTCTCTAAAAGGGTCGGGGATAAGGTTGAGAGCAGCTTTTTCATATTATGTACAAGGCCTTCTACGGCGGCGGGTAAATCTTCGCCAGCGTTGCCGAGGGCCGCATGCGATGTCACGTCCCGGCTTCTCTGGGTGGGAGGAGGGCCCTACGATCGATCGTTCCTCCGGCCGCTATGCGGGGCTCTGCTCACCTTCCTCCAGGACCGTCGAGGCCTCTGTTCATCCAGGTCTGGGGGGGCTCGTCAACGGGGCGGTCTCCTCCCAGCGATGGCCCAGTGTTCCTGCGCAGACCCGCCGCCTCAGGCTGCAGAGGCCCCGAAGGGCCAAGCGTGGCCTTCGGGTGGCCGCCATTCTTTCCTCCATGCCACGCCCGCCGACACCCGGAGAAGTCCTCGAAGGCCGGTTGGGGCTTCTCCATGGCCCCGTCCTGGAGAGCAGGGGCCCGGTGGAGTCGAGGAGGCCGTGCGCAGAGGTCGCCGCCATCGAGGAGCTTCGTCGGCGGGGGAAGGGTAGCTGCAGGATCGCGGTCGGCCGGGCTGGTGGCCGCTGTCAGGGCTCAGGTTCCTGGGGTCCGCAGGACGGAGACCGAGGCTGTTCCCGGGCCCCCCGGGCTCACCCCGCCCAAGCCGGAGGCCGCGGGGGGCCCGGAGGAAGAAGGCCGCACTCCCTAGCTCGCCACGCTCTCCGCCGGAACTCTACTTGTGCGTATTATAAGGAGTGATACAGCTGGTTTATATGGTAGATGCAAAAAAAAAACAAGCGTTTTAATTTTTACATTTTCCATAGGGCTCTTTTTCTACTAATTCAATAGTAATATCATAATTTAAAAATACCATTCTCTTTAAAATTTGAGAAAAGATTCTAGCTACATTTTATTCAGAATTCAGAAAACATGACATGTGGTGATTGCTGTTGGTAATGGCCATAATTCTACCAAAGGAGACTTCTCTGGTCTCCTCCTCCTAGTGATGCTGTTTGTATCTTAAAATGGGCAGAGGAGAGCACTTAGACCATTTGCCTAATGCACATGCAGAAAAGGATAGGAAGATCATGAAAGGATTTCACAAAAAGCAACATGGCATGTTTTCCTAACATCTTAAAGTGTTTATAGGTGTTTGGAAAATTAACTGGATCTAAAACCCATTCATAAAATTTTGGTAATATTCCTTACTCATAGATCAGTCAAGATGAATTAAATTGAGGACCATGAGGTAAATATTGCTCTAGGAAGCACATACTAAAGTCATTCAGCTGTAGGAAATGGGTTGAGTGACATCAAGGATAATCAATTATCCAGTGACAAAGCTTGTGATACAATATGGTCACCAGTTTGGAGGACATGTAAAGCCTTCTTTAATATAATCAATTAGCTCAAATACAAACCATCCCACTTGGATTCAGTGGAGAAGCTACAAACTCAGCATTAACTGGAGGGGTAATTAAGACTTTAGTATTCAGTGAAGTTTATTAATATATTTTTAATTTTAAAAGTTGTGTGTTTGTATACTGGTATATGTGTGCATTTGTGTATGTGTGTGTGTATTTTACATCTGTATATATGTGAGCAGGTGTGTAGGCATGTGTGTCTGCATGGATATAGAGGCCACAGGTAGATGTCAGGGTGCCTTGCCCAATCTCTCTCCTCCTGATCCTCACCTCTCTGAGTAGCCATCAAATATTAAAAGCTCCTAAGATATGGTGGAATTACTTAACTATCTTCCTCTTCATGTTTCCTGCTAAGATTTTGTCTGGGATTTCCACAGGTTTTGTGCATACTATCACAAACACTCTGTGTTAATATGAACTGTCATGTCTGGAAACACTGTTACTTTGAAGTATCTACCACCTCTGGTGCCTAATAATCTAATCCAGACCCTTCTGCAACAAGGACCTTGAGTCTTGGGGTGAGATACAAATGCCTAATTTGAGGCTAAGCACACTACAGTCTTTCTTTCACTCAAAATATTTGGCATCTATGTTTTGAAATTATCCAAACTTAATTTTAAAAAATACAGCAATATAACATTTTAATATACTTGAAAACAACTTAAGTATCTGTCTCAGACTATTCCAAATATGTAAAAAGCCATCTCAACTGCCAGAAGAAATCTCAGTAATGTCTTATTATTTCTTATGTAAAATACTTCCTGTTATTCCAGTTATTTGGTTTGGAATAGTATTTTTTAAATTAACTTTTCAAGCAGGGACAATCCAGAGAATGGAATTCATTCCACACTGGTTAAAAGTAATAATACAATAAGATGTTGCGATCTTTTGAAAGTCTCTACATTATTTCCTGTGTAATTTTTTGTATGTCAATGATTTCATACTATAAAATCTGGAATGAGATGTCTGCTCAGTGTAATATCAAGGTTAATTGCACCTATTTGCCAATGCAGAATCATTCCACATAATTACCCTCAGTGCAACATTATTATTTGAATCTGAAAATGACTATAAAATTGATAAGCATTTTTTGACATACCAATTTACTTCTAATACATTTCTAATAGTTACCAAAAATCTGGATGGAAACCTAGATATTTAGGTAAAATTTAATTAGGCAGTCAGAGAATTTTAGATACAGAACATTAGGATGAAAAGTGTAAATGAGTGCATTTTATGAGGATTTACCTGGAGGAAGTAGAGAAACACTTATGATAGTGCCTCAGGGCCTTGCTACCCATACCTATTACTTGCTTCAGTAATCCTTTTGAGAAATGGTAGATCTCTTTGCAACCTTTGCTACCCTCAAGGTAATGATGTTCCTCCCCTAACTTCCTGAGTGCAGGTGTTACTATGTCAGTAACTTTTTATTTTTTTTTACATTTAATCACGTGAATATGCACTAATAAAACAAATTTGATAAATTTTAACTTTTCATATTCTTAGAAACCAATTAACACACTAAAATAATAAACATCTCTTTTCATTACCTCCTCCTTCCTGCTCCCCCCGGCCAAATTTTCCTCAGGTCCTCTTCTGTACCATACCCCATGCTCATCTGTTTCTCAAGTATCCACTGTTACCTCCAATTTACATGTTAAGGCAAATGAAATACTTCAGTATGTATGAATATTTGTTTTTGGTTACTCAGAGTAATTATTTTACTATTCATCCATGTTGTAATGTATATCAGTAGTTATATTCTTATTGTAGAGAACAGATACATATGTATAAATTCATTAATCAGTTCTTCAATACTGCTGTATGAACCTACAGAAAACAATTCATAATGAAGAAGATTTATTTTGGCTTGTAATTTCTTCAGTCTTCAGATCAACTCTACTGATCTGGGACTGGAAGGAAGTAGAGCAACATGGTGATGTTACTGTATTCACAGAGCAATCTGCTCTACCTGTGGTTGTGAGGAAGTGTGGGTAGAGAGACAGAAAGGAAGGCAAAGAAGCAGAGGTAACTACATTCAAAATCATAGATCTGTTCATCTTTCCCTAATTAGGACCATGTCCAAATAGTTCATTGAACTGTGACCTCATTGATGGATTATTATATTGCTTATAGTGGTGACCTTTATATCCAGTAACCAGAATGAGATTAAGCTTTCAACAAGTGAGCCTTTGGGGAGACTGTAATATCTAAACATAATATACATTATATATAGTTTGTATGGCTATTCAACTATGACTATTTAATATAATATTTTGATTAACATTTCATGTGCCTCTCAATTTAATTTTTTTTTATTTTTTAACTAAGGCAAATGAAAATGTTACTATTCATTAAAGATTTTAGGGGTAAAATGAAATGTGCTAATTAAGAAAAACAATTTGACAGACTTTTTTCAAGTCTTTAACT
>CABHPH010131854.1:2530-22311 GCA_902168325.1 Peromyscus nudipes | reverse complement strand
TTTCTGTAGCTATTTAAGGCTCGACCAAGGTACCTTTGTTTCCTTTTACTCCAGTTTGAGTGTCTGCTCTCATATTGATCTTAAATATTTTGTGTGTACATTAAAAGACAGGACGCATTGTAAATTCATGACATTTCCTTTATTTTTCTTTTAATAATTTCTTCTCACTCTGATGATACTTTGCTTTCATTATAAAGGTCACTTGGACCAGCACACACAATTAAAAAAAAAAAAAAAACCCTTCCATGACATCCATTAGAGAAGATGAGCCACTGGAACCAGCTGTGAAATACAGACATTAAATAAAAAGACCCTCCAATTCCAGAGAGCTGTTGTACACATAGGACCATCCTGGTCCAACCAGAGATAAGCAAGCCCAGCCTTAGCCAGGGAGCTCTAATAAACACCCAGCATCGGTCAAGAAGAGCAGCTATTCCTTGGATTTATGCCTGACAAGTCAGGACCAAGAGGCGTTCCACACCTCCTTGCCTTGCCAACCGTACCACCCAGAATTCTTAAGTGCCCTGTGCCTCGGTCTCCCCCTCAGAAAAGTAGACAAGAGAAAAACAGATCTATCAGTAAGGCTGCCATAGAATCCAGAGAGTTAAACGTGTTAACGGCACACAGATAGTGCAGAGTAATTTTGTTATTAAAATTAGCCTTGAGTGTCACAGAAACACAGGAAGCATCATACTGCATTCAGCTAGCACAGAGGAAGCCAAGTTGATCTTACTGCTTATGCTTGACTCCATAAGGGGGAGCAAAGGCAGACAAGATTGCTGTTCACAGCAAGCACTTCCAGTAAGCCCTCCATTCACTGCACAGATCCAGTACTCAGCCTTATGCACGCTCTTTCCTACACATCCTGGGATCTCATAAGGAGATGTAAAGCGAGGTGTTTGTGGAGAGGCTGAGTCTTAACATCTAAGTCTTAGAGGTATTCAGATTTCCCAAATCCAAGAGCTCTTCAAGAGGCAAAGACAGTGAGTGCCCTCTATAGGGCAGGGCTAGTATCATGTCTGGCTCCAGCTCAGTAGCACTTAGGAGTAAAGTCTGCCCAGGAATGCCCTTTGGGAAGCAATATGAGAGCTCTGCACCTCTCCCTGTAAAACGGCAAGCCGGAGGGCCAGACAACCTCTACTCAGTGGGACTTGGCCTCACCAGGAGAGCAAGGACTGTATAGTATGCTCATCCTTTCTCGACTGTAACCCACGGGATGGCCTTGCATCCAATTATGGATGGTGATACTCATCCTCGTTCTTCATGTCTGCTCCTTGCTCTGGAGCCATGTCTGATAGCTGCATGCATCTCCTAACCAAATGTCAACATGCAGATGGTCCTTTACAAAGTTAGCCTTCACCTGGACTTACAGCTTAGGCTCCAGTGATTACTTCCGCTCTCTCAGAGCAGAGCCACGGGAAGGGCTTCCACTTCTCCACAGTCTTACTTTCACCTCTACAGAGGAAGAGAGGTGGCTTCTTTGCCCAGTAAGAACCCACCATGCACCGGGGTTCTGCTACGCAGAGGTGCTGTAAAATTCTGCCTTCCAGGACTCTCGGGGCTCAGCTGCACAGGGCTTGCCCTGAATAGTCAGACTCTAACACACTAAGCAGAGCAGGCCCACCGGAAAGGTAAATCAAGCCAGCCCTTCCCAGGGAGCCTGCTGGCTTTTATTCTAGGGTGGTACGGTGGTGGTGTGGGTAAGCAGCCAGGTGTCCCATTTTGCTCCCTCTACAGGAGTCACATTTTCTGTGAGTTACCCAGGCTCTGCTCAGTATGTCTCCCTCCCTCTCAACTCTTCCTGGCTATTGAGGACCCAGGAGGCTGGGCCTACGTAGAGAGGCTCTCTCTTTGTCCCACATGGGACAATTCCATTTCATTATCTGCTCAGGCAAAGCAGTAAGGAACAGGTTTTTCAAAGCACCCAGCATCCATTTAGCAAAGTGCCAGGCCTACTATGCCCCCTCTGCAGCCAGTGGGAGCCCAGACATAGGAAAATGTCCCACAAGACCATCAGTGGTTTTCTTTCAGAAAGGCCAGGACCACTGTTCAACTTTGAGCCCATCAATTAGAAGTAACTTCTACTAGAAGGACTATCGGTGAAGGAACCCGGGAGAAATAATTAACTATCTAAACAGGTGTGAAATGAAATTGAGACCAAGGGGTTCAATAAAAATCCCAGCCATGGGGCAGCTCTAATAACTCACGGGGCTGTCACTGTGACCTCTGCCCATTCCCAATCTGGCATTAAGCATCTATACCATGGGTTTGGGGACATGCCCACCATGAGAGCACCATCACCCCTCTTGGCCTCTGAGAACAAGGGCTGAGTCCAGATAATCAGCTTTGAATCTCAAGACCCCAACACATGGCAAATACTGAGGATCCCTGAAATTAATTTGTGCTCCATGGAAAGATGTAGGCAGACTTTTCATGTCTTATTTTGGTGTCCCATGAGTTCCATTAGGACTGTTTACAGGAGCAAGGGTACCTTAACCAGTGACTACACCACTGAAAAATGTTACTCCTTTCTCCCAGCAACCATCAGCTGCCTATGGATCCTCAGAGATGGGCAGGCAATCATACCTGGTGTGAGTCCAAGAGTGCAAAGGTCAAGGCATGCCCAGGAGACACACTCTACAATATTTCACCTCTTCCTCTGGCTCTTGCATTCATTCTGCCCCATCTTTTGTGAAGCTCCTGAGCCCTGGATGAGGTCCCATTTAAGGCTGAGCATCCAACAGTCACTCTCAAAACACTGAACAGATGTTTCTATGGTTATCACTGCCTACTGCAAAAAGAGCCTTTTCTGACTAAAGCTAACAGCAACACTAATGTATGGACATAAACATAAACATCTACAGAGGCAATCTGATAGATGTATCATGCCCACCTGGTAAACAGAAGCAGTAGCTTGCTTACTGAGCAAGAAGTATCAAAAGGCTTAAGGATAAACAGGGTGCCAATATCCATCAGACCACACTATGGCTACACTCCTGAAACCCATTTCAAGGACCACAGAACCCCAACCTCATGGCTCACAAAATGAACTTAAAGAAAACAAAACAAAAACCTTAAGAAAGAACAAAGCCACACAAGTCAATATTCATGGACAGGTTCTTGAAGGAGGATAAGGAACAGGTATACTGTTCCTGGTAACACCTGCCATGGAGAAGGGCTCAATGTTGACTTTAATGCAGGAGTAGAGGAAAGGTGGTCTTTCTATCTCCAGTAAGAGAACTAAAGATGGCCCAGATTAGCAGTTTTCAACCTGTGGGTCACATTATCAGATATCCACATTACAATTCATAACTGTAGCAAAATTAGTTATGAAGTAGCAATGAAATAATTTTATAGTTGGGGGTCACCACAACAGGAGGAACTATATTAAAGGGTTGCAGCATTAGGAAGGTTAAGATCCACTGCTCTACAGTGTGGAATACAGAGAGATGGGAAAAGATGTTTATACATTTTAACACTTCTAGATGAAGAAACTATCACCTTGAAGTCAAGAGACTTTCCCAATAAAACCACCAGGTGAGCAGAGAGAGCTATCAAGTAGTATGTCTGCAGCCTTCCAAGGATTCCTCCAATATACCCTCCACATGCTCCAATACACGCTTGGCACTGGCACCTGGGAGTCCATCGTGAAGGTCGACAGTGCCCAGCTCTACTCAACTTTAATAGCACGCACATGCATCTGCCTCCATCAGTGTTTCAGGATGCACACACACTTCAGACTTTCAGGCAAAGGAGCTGAGAGCTGCCCTTTATTAAAGATGATGCCTAATTATGAGGAGACTCTGCAGAGGGATGCATTAGTGAGCTACAGAGAAGTATAGGACTCTGGAGCAGGGAAGCGCTGGAAGATCCTGCTGCAGGGAGGAAGAGAGAAGGAGACAGATGCTTAGATACATGTAGCACTATCCTCTCCTGGGAGATGATTTTAATGCATGTAGGACTTTGAAAAGCAGGCGTGCAATGCTCAATATTGACTGTCAGTCAGACGGGAGACAAACCTCTGGGCACATGAGAGAGGGAATCTCTGTTATTTTAAAAGAAGTGGGAGAGTCACGCTAAAAGTGCATGGCACCATTCCACGGGCTGGGCTCCCGGAATGAATAAAAAGAGAAAGTGAGCTGAGCACCAGCATTCGTCTGTCTGGATCCTGACTGAGGATGCAATGGGTTAGCGAGCCCATCTTAAGTTGCTTCTTTTTAAACATTTTACTGTGGCAACGAGAAAGCAACGTTAGAGACAAGCAGATCAAACTACCGAGATGCCAGCCTCATCCACCCAGAGACCCCCACTCTGACGGCATGGGTATGCGTTCAATTCCTGAGCAACTGCCTAGGTATTTTAGTGTGTGTTCCTGAAACTTACCATTCCCTTGTCCAGGTCCTGATACCCTTCCAACCCAGAATCCAGCTGTGCTGGTACTGACTACTCTTTCCACTGCTACAGTGAGGGCAGCTCAATCTCCTCGTCAGTTCTCCACTGTAACTCTCACTTCAGCTGTGGTACTCCTGGGCTGAGCTACCAAAGAAGCTAACAGGCTCCTCACATGATGACCCTTTGTATGGAACAGCTTCATGGCACTCTGGAATGTGTCATTGTTGGATGTGTTGGCAGGCTAGAAAGTGACAGAGATCCCCCCCTCCCCCATTCTAGGATACATACAGAGGATCTGGAGAGATAAGTGAATTCCTAGGCTGTGTGAGGAATGTCCTGTCATTTTCTGTCAGACCACTAAGAATGCTCGTGGGCTTCCAGGAACCTCACTACTCAGCTTTGATGTTCAAGACAGCAGAATAAATCATCTGCCCCTCCCAATCCTCTAGGATCCACCTTTTGGTCCACCTGCTGTTTTCTGCCTCAGCAAAAGCTAAAGGAAGAAACTGGCTCTACATTGAACTCTCATTTTGAATTCTTTTACACCTTAACTTCTTCAGATTGTTGACAACAGGCTGTTTTCAGAAGAAAGTATGATGAAAAAAATAAAATAAAAGGTCACATCCAAGAAAAAAAATAGAAGGAAATCATTACGAAGGTCAAAACCAGGAGAGCAGTGAATTACTTAGCATGCACTTGGTGACCCAGACATTAACTCTCCCCATCACTTGGTGTTTTCGGACCCTTCATGACAACCTGATGAAGTCTCAGGACAGTAGATGCTACATGCTGCTGCTGAGGCAGACAGTGTTGTCTTTACAGCACACATCGTTGTGAGGACTAGAGCCCACACACTAGTCTTTACCTGGAATACACGAGGCTCTGTTCTACGAGATCTTGGGGGAAAGGTAGGTATTTTCTAGCTTCATCATGGGGGGAATATAGTAAAGAACTGCACACACCCCCCCCAAAGTGATCTTTCTCATGCGGGTATTTAATGTGATACCAAGCTGGTGTGGTCCCTACTGAATGCTACCTGCTGCAGCCTGATTTCAAATGTAAAGTGATGGTGCCCACAGACATGATCGTGTGTAATTTCACATAAAAAAAAAAAACGGAAGGAACCTCCCACTTTCCGGCTCTGGCCCCTTTCAATGAAAGGCTGCAAACCACATATCACTCACAAAGGCAATAGGGCGTGGCTTTCGCAAGAAAGAATTCTGAGGAATAAAGGAAAGAAAATTAAAGACATATTCTTGCCGTTTATCTATGTTAATCTGTTAACCACATATCAGAAGAGCATTTCTGTTGGAGACTTGGTATGGAAATCTGGTGTGTAGTGAAGAGCCGAAACAAATCTAGGAATGTGACTGTGGGGACAGTACTGACAGGATCTGGCATCTCCTGGAATCGCTCTGGGCATGTTTGTGAGGGAATCGAGACTGACTATTAACTGAGGACGGGGGAGACCTACCCTAACAGTGGTGGCAGCATTCCATGGTCTGGGGTCCCAGGCTGGATAAAGAAGGGAAAGTGAGTAGAGGTTTCTCTGCTTCTTGGCTGCGAAGGCAAAGTGACCTGCCACCTTCGGCTTGATCAGATAGATTCTGTCTTCGCCATGATGTACTCACACTGTGAGCCAGAACAAACCCTCCCTTCCTTTAGTGGCTTTCATTACAGCAATGAGAAAAGTAGCTTATATCCTAATTAACCGTTTCATTCCCACAGACTCAAAGTCTATCGGTAGACTTGTCATGTGACCCATCCAGCATTCTTGGACTGGACTGGATTTCTCAAATGATTCGTTTTATTTTCTGGCCCTTCCTCCAGGACCACCCCATTTATACTCAAACATGGGAATGCTCCAGGAAAAATGTACATAGTTTAAAATGTCCCCCATCTCAGACTTGGGAACCATTGCATAGAGATCTCCATAGGCTACTAGGCTAGCCTTTTCATCACCGTGGCACATGCCTGGGAAAACAAACGAGGTTTCATTTCAGAGGTTACAGCTGCATCCACTGCCCGGTGCTTGCAGCAAGGCAGAATCTCACGGCAGCAGAAGCTTCCTGTAGCTGTCCTTCAGGGGCTGCTCATCTCAGGGAAGCCAAGAAGAAGAGAATAGTAACGGAAAAGACTAGGCCAGAGCCACCATTTGCCATTCAAAGACACCTCTAGCAACCCACCTTGCTACTTTTCAATCCATCCATGGATTAAGTCAACGCCCTCATGTTCTATATCCTCTGGAACCTTCACCACAGACACACTCAGAGGTATGGTTAATATTCTCTTAAGTATTTCTGAATCCACTCAGGTTCATAATCAAGATATGTAAATCTGTCATAATTTCCCCATTCCCATAATGTAAGAACACTAATAAATGCATAGATTAAAACATTGTAAATAATAGCAGGGAACTTCCCTTAGACTACACACCTGGCAGTGATTCTTAACCCTTTTTATGGGTCAAGCACACAGACTCCAACACACAACTGCTAACGGGTTGGGACTTTGCCTAAGTGGGCCAACCAAAATACAGTGGATTTGTAAGTTCATCAAACGTATACTTTCTAAATAGAAGGAAACATGCAGAAACTAAGTGCTTGTGTTAAGAAAGCAGTAAAATGGGAGAGATATTTATTATTAACACTGTTATTAATAATTGAACCAGCACTCAGTGAATTACTGATGTGGGAGTATTGTGTTCCCCAAAATATTGTGTATGCTAATAAACTTATCTGGGGTCAGAGAACAGGACAGCCACAATATTAAACATAGAGGTTAGGCAGTGGTAGCATACGCCTTTAATCCTAGCATTCCAGAGGCAGAAATTCTTGTGTTCAAGGATACACCCAAGCATGGTGATCCACGCCTTTAATCCCAGAAAGTCAGCCTTTAATCCCAGGGAGTGGTGGTAGAAAGCAGAAAGATATATAAGGCGTGAGGACCAGAAACTAGAAGCATTTGGCCTGGAGAAGCGGCCTGGAGAAGCATGTGGCTGGTTAAGCTTTCAGGCTTCTAGCAGCAGTACAGCTGAGACCCATTCTGGATGAGGGCTCGGGGCATCCAGTCTGAGGAAACAAGACCAGCTGAGGATTCAGCGAGGTGAGATAGCTGTGGCTTGTTCTGTCTCTCTGACCTTCCAGTGTTCACCCCAATAACTGGCTCAGGTTTGGTTTTATAAATAAGAACTTTTAAGATTCATGTTACATACTGAGTGTCACACACTTGTCTAATAATTCAGTAAGTGAAGTCCGATTTATCCTGGGTAAAGCAGGTTTAATAAAGGGGAACGCTTAATAAAAAGGTAAACATAGAAGGCTTACACCCAGGTCTGCCTGAATCCAGACTCCTGTGTCTAGCCCCACTCCAACTACAGATAGGCAATGCTGACATTTTGACGCATCCCCTTTGGGTTTTGTCTATTTTATATAGCTAAGACAATGCATTCTATATAATTCTCTCTATGGAGCTCTAACTCCATGATAATCATTTTCCACAGTATTGGAAACTCTGTAGAAATAATATTTTAATATATACATAATATTGCAATGAAGAATCCTATAATGTACCATGCTGCATTTGTGTGTGTGTGTGTGTGTGTGTGTGTGTGTGTGTGTGTGTACACTAGCTATACTCAGGTTTTAACACTCATAAACAAGGCTATAGTAGACTCTTCCATTTTAAATCTCTTATGTTTTTAATTTCAGACTTTTTGTAAGCTAAATATCTAAATATTTTCCTTTTATTTTTTCTCCACATCAACATTTCTTCAGAGATGCTCAAAAGAGACTAAGACCACAAGAGAAAAACAGAAGCAAATGTACAGGGAACATCGGTTTGTGTTTTGAGTTAGAGGAGGGCTAAATGAATATGTATTAGCAACTGGGCAACCAAAAAAATCAATCTGAGTTTTATAGTTCAATCTACACTGCAGAACGATCCTGCCATCCAAGGCTCGGGCTGTAAGGGACCAGAAGAAGAGAGAGAATCAGCAAAGAAATGAATAGGAGAAAACACATTTGGTGTGGTTCATAAACCAGATTTACAGAAGAGGCAGAGAGAAGATAGATGCTTAACATAAATTTTAAAATATATTGCAAACTGTAGAGATGACAGAAGAAGGGACTGAACCAGTTTTCCCTACAAAAACCTGGGTGGACATGACTGGCAAGCATCAAGCTTCGAGAACTGCCCACCAGACCGTCCAGCTATAATGAGGATCTTAACTACACAAAAGGGCTGATGGGGTGCCATTTATCCTGGTCTTCATAAAATGAAGCCAGATCAAAAATCTTGTCCAATTTGTCAGTGGATTACGAACAAGATTTACATTAAGAATAACAAAAGCCAATCATGGTTAAGTCTCTGTGTCAATTTTACTTCATCAAAAAGTAAGGGAGGGCTGGAGAGGTGGTCCAATGGGTTCAAAGGACCTGAGTTCGATTCCCAACACACATATGAAGGCTAACAACCATCTGTAGCTCCAGTTTTGGGGATCTGATACCCTCTTCTGGCCTCCGTGGGTACCAGGCACACATGTGGTGCTCAGACATGCATGCAAGCAAGACACCCATACACATTAAATAAAAATAAGTGAGACTTTAAAAAACAAAACAAGGGAAAGCTTTAATCAGAAGCCCCTTCTTGCAATGAACAATGGTGAATACAAAGACTCAAGACTGCCCATGATTCAGAGAGGAAGTAACGGTTAGAGGCTCTAAACAAGACACCTCTGCCACCCCCTCTAAGGCTCAGGGAACATTGTAGAAGAGGACAGAGTGAGTATGTAAGCTAGAAGACAGGGTGAATGGCTGAAAAAAAAAATCCCATCCTCTAGACTCCATACAACCAATGCAATCATAAACTTCCAACAACTATTGTTACCTTCACTGGGCACACACAAGATCAGGTCCACACCAACAATCAGTCAGGGAGTGGGGAGGGGCTCGTGGAGCCCTACCCTGTGTCTCTAAACTTCTGGCTATCAACGGGTTCTGGAAGAAGGGGAGTCACTGTCTTTAGGTGTGTATGGACTGAGCTCACCCACCTCACATGGATAGCTCCAAAGCATGTCACACAGATGGTCCTTGTTTAGTAGGTCCCCAAGCAAAATGGATAGACATAATTGTGAGAGATCGAAAGGGGGTGGGGGAGACAGGAGGATGGGGGTGGTAGGGAGACCAGAGGTGAGAGTTGTCAGTGTGTGTGATTGCATCTATGTGAAACTGTTAAAAAAAATAAACAAGCAAACAAATAAATAAATGAAAGAAAAAAAGGCATATGGGAGATGACAGGAAATGATGAACCTTCCATGGCATAGTTAAGGCACGGCCACATACACACAAAGCCTCCTATGTGGCCATCCCCAGTAGACCAGCTTGTTATCTGACTCAGAGACACCATCTTTGCAGAGACAGTTAGGTTGTTAAAATCATGCACTGTGGTTTGTGACAGATACACCTTGAATGTCTCGCAAAGACCCACATTCTGAAGGATTAGTTCCCAGTGTACAGCGACACTGGGAGATGGTGGAACGCTCAGGAGGTGGGGCCCAATAAAACAAAGTTAAGTCCCTGGGGGAGTGCTCCTGAAGGAGCTCTTTGGAGTCCTACCCCTTCCTGTCCCTCTTGGCTTCCCTGATGCCATGAGGTGAGCAGCCTCCTCTGCCATGAGCTCATGACATGACGTGTAAAGCAACAGGATCAAATGACCATGACTAAAATAACCACCAGCCAAAAGAAACCTTTTCACCTTTGAAGTTAATCACTTAAGGATTTTTCTGGGAGGAGGTAGGGACAGGCTCGCATATCCCAGATTGGCTCACATTCACTGTGTAACCAAGGATGACCCCGAAGTTCTGATCCCTTCCTCTATGCTTCTCAGGTTCTCGAAACACAGGCATGCGCCACTAACCCAGTGCTTTGCACACGCCAGGCAAGTACTCGATCCACTGAGCTGCATCTTCAAACCTACCTCATATATTTCTTATTAAAACAGCAAAACAAAAGACTAACACAGGGTCAGCCCTAATCCAAAATCACTGGTGTTCTTATGAAGGGTAGAATTTGGAAACAAGAAAGAAAGACACAGAGAGAAGATGGATAAGCATAAGCTAACAAGAGAAGGCAGGATCACACGCTTCCCTCACAGACCTCAGAAGTCGTCACTCCGACCAGCACCATCCTTTTGGAACGACAGCTTCCTCAACTGTGGGGAAAGAGATTTCTATCATCTAAGTCAGTGAGTCTATGGGAACTTATCACACTGCTACTAAGCTAGGTAAAACACTGCCATAATTTTAATTAATACAATTTTATAAAATGCAGGTGTTGTGCATGACTCTCCTCCAAGCCAAATCACCAATATTTTGGGGAGTGCAGCTGCACCTGCTTGCCAAAGGATCATGCCAGCTGTGCTTAGTGACTGTCTGGATCCCCTCATGGAGGGTTGGGAAGGGACACAAGACCCTGACCTGAGTTCCAGCTTCTCTCACTTGTTGTATGCAACTCTGCCTTTATTCCATGCGGCCCTGGGGAGAGGTTACAGTATATAAGCCAGAGAAGAACAGAGGAGACGGGCTCCATCTATATAACTACAGGAAAGCTCTCATCTCTAATGGGTAAAGGCTTCTCAGGTGGCGCCTTTGGTGTGCGTGGAAACACCTATACTTCTGTAAATGGTAACCCTTTACCTATGCTCTGTAAGGAAGCCCAATAAACTCCTTGGTTCCTCTGCATGAACTCTGGTGGTGCATGCCTGTATTTCAAGCATCCATTTGTCACTGGGACCTTTGGAGAGAGAATAGACACTGTTTATGACTCTCCCCGGAAAGGAATTTTAACCTAAGTAGGGTTTTGGACATGACTTGACCAATAGCACATGAAGTACCGACAGTAAACCCCGAGGTAAGCAGAAACACACGTCTAAATAAGCAAAGTCACAGATGCAGGAGTTGATGTAGGCAAAGGCACAGGCATGCAAGGTCATAAAGGTATAAATGATAGAGGTGGAACACTCAGCTGGACGCATCATCCTCTATGGTCCTGGATACCACTATTCTGTAACACCCAACAAAACTGCATGTCACAATGAAAATGTCCATCAGCCTAGGATAAAGGAAACAAGAGGTTTCTCTGACATATGTGCCTATAAGCATCCTACAAGAGCATTTTTCTGAAGTGATAGAATTCTTTTGTGGGGGGATTGTTAGAATTTGCTATGGTAAAGAATTTTTTCAAGAATTAAAATAAATAAAACTCAATGACAGCAGAAGCCCACTTTCCGTATTTGTTTCTTGACTATCCTGCATGGCTTCCTTAGAAGATGAAACCCATAGCTCCAGAAAGTGGCAGGAAAGAAATTAGTTCTACAGAATGGCCCACTAGATTCAGCACAACCTCCTCAAATTTCAGGTGTGAGTATCTAGAGCCCTGGAAAGGAAGACTGAGAGTCCGTTGCTATGGTGACAGCAACAGAGAGGGGAGACTCTGACAGCTACAGGGGAATGAGGAGGATGGAGAAAGGCTGCTCTTGCATCCAAAGGGCTTCAACCCTCACAGCATACACACCCTGCACAGAGCCCTTAGTGCCAGACACTGCCATCCAGAGAAAAGACTTGCCCTCTGTGAGCTCCAACGTGGGTAAGTGCAGGAAGAAACCACAGAGCAACCCAGGTGAAGAGTCCAGAATAAGAGCGTCAGCTGCTCCCATCACCAAAGTCCCTCTGAAGTCTATATGACTCAAGAATGAAGGCTCAGCTCTATGCTTCTATGTGGCTGGGAGTCCTTGAGGCTCCTGAAGGATCCCAAGATGAATCTAGGACAGTGCTGACCTTCCCAGGGAAGACCCAAGTGGGTAAGATTCTGACATAATGGACACAGCCTCCAGCACAAGCTCGTTAAAGTCATCCAGTTAAAGTCATCCAGCTTCAACCACAGCCCCCAAGTGGCACAGGTTCCAAAGCATAAGACTACATCCTCGATGAATTATTTGTTTATGACAATGGAAGACCCAAACAGAGCTGCTGTCCTTGTTTAGAAAGCTACGGCGGTAAATTTGCATGCAAGCTAGAACCTCTAGTGAGAATTTACAGAGACTGTGAGGTCACCCTAGTAGTGTGGTCCAGTGGCCACACCACAGCTATCCAGGCGAGTTCTCCATTATCATTACAATCCTATGCAGAGAGTAGGTTATTTTCAAAGGCCATGCTATAAAGCTAGCAAGTGTGAATAAAGATGGATAATCATTAGCACTACAGAAGGCATCTTGAACTCATTGTGTACATGCCCTGTCATGGTCTGAGTATTTGTGTCCCCTCCCAAATTCATGTTGAAATTTGATCCTGGATTGAATAGTAAGGGACAAGAGGACTAAGGAGATGATTAAATTACAAGGACAACACCTCATGGATGGATTTTCAAAGGCTTGAGGAAACAAGTTTGTCTCTTCCCTTTCTCTGCCAATGTATGAACATTGGGTTTGTGAAGGGAGGACCCAGAAACTAGGCACCATCCTGGGAAGGGGGTGCAGCCCTCAACAGGCACTGAACTCATTGGCCCCTATCTCTGACTTCCCAGCCTCTGGAACTGTGGGAAATGCTTTCTGCTCACAAGCTACCCAGTTGTGAATATTCTGTTAAAGCACCACCAACAGATGAAAACACTCCATCAATGTTTATATGCTGACTCCCATCGGTTGCTATGGAGTCCTCAGGAGACTGCATCCTTGAAATCTAGGTCCTTCAGTAGTGATGGCCAAGGGCTCTGACCCACAAGGGCTCAGTCTTCTCCATTGTTATAGTAGATTTCAATCTTGTCAGAGTTTATTGTCATTTTGAAAATTTTCATGGTTCAGGCTGGAGATGTGTCTCAGTTGGTATAGTAATAGCTAACATGCAAGAAGCCTGTTCAGTCTCCAGCAACTGCACAAAAAGGCTGTGGGGGTGCTTTCTCTAACCCCACCCGCACTCAGAAGGCAAAAGAAGGAGTGTCAATTCGAGGTCATCCTCAGATACATAGAGAGTTTGAGACCTTGTCTCAAAACAAACAAACAAGCAAATAACACCATCTAAAAAGCTCACTGTGGGGAAAAGGTTTTAGCCCCTTTCTGGAGCCTCTAACCTAACTACAGTGAAGAATCTCTCAGTGAGCAAGTCTGAACGTCAAAAAGAAAAAGATATCTTTTCAGGAAAATACAATAAATATTTATAGACACTGTGACTCCATCGCCCCTGAAATGTTAAGCAAAGCTATTTCTCCTTTTACTTCATTATTGATTTTGTTACACAGTACACGATAAGCAGAAAAGAGAAAGGTAACAGTGACTCTAAAGCCACAGGGTCAGACATCAAATAAGTGCACACACACACACACACACACACACACACACACACACACACACGATTGACTTCATTGAATGCCATTGTTATGTCCCAGAGAGCAGTAAGAGACAAGAAATCAATGTTACAACAAACTCAGCCTGGGAGCACAGGAAACGGGCTTTGGAAGGGCCTCCTCTATGATGACAGTCCCCCAATCCTCAGGCTCCTTCTCTTCCTCACCTTATGACTATATGTACGATTAGATGATACATGTATATATTGTACATGTAAGTATTTATGTATGATTAGATAATGTTGATACCTCCTGACTGGGGCTCATAGGAAAGAGCAAGGCAATGGGATGGCTGATAAAAACACAAGAACGCATGTCTACTGACATCTGGGTGGCCCTTCTCAATATTTTTGTCATCTTTAAACTAGATAACTCCTAAGGTGGGTGTCCTCAAAGGATCAAGTCTAAAATACAGCTCGATCTTCCTTAAATTTTGTTAAAATTTGCTTTTTATTACATATATATATAAAGTTTCTCTCTCTCTCTCTCTCTCTCTCTCTCTCTCTCTCTCTCTCTCTCTCTCTCGTGTGTGTGTGTGTGTGTGTGTGTGTGTGTGTGTGTGTGTGTGCATGTCTGTTGAGTGGAGGAGCAGTCATGACATGGCATGTGTCAGAGGTCAGAGGACAGGACAACTTTAGGTACTGATCCTTAACTTTCACCTTGTTTGAGGCAGGAATTCTTGTTCTGTCACTGGGTACTCCAGCCTACTTGGCCCTTAGCTTCTGGGGGTTCTCCTGCCTCACTTCCCGTCTTCCCATAGGAGGGCTGGAATTACAGACACATGCTACCTGATCTGACTTTACGTGGGTTCTGGGGTCTTGTCCAGTTGCCGTCTCCCAGCCTCCCAGGTCTTCTTTCTGAATCTTTCTTCCAATCCCTAAAGCCTGGCTTGCTTTACCTGCAAGTGTTTCTGTCTCTCAGTTTTGCGAGCTTCAGCCCAGGCTTGAGTGACCTATTTGCTTTCAGGCCTGTACTGAGGCAGAACATCCTGGTGTGAATACGACACAGAAAAAGCTGCTTAATTCATGGTCTGAAGCGGAGAAGAGGTGGGTTTCAATAGCCCTTTCCAGAGACCCTCCTTCTCAATGCATCCCCTCCTAAGAGTTCCATCACCCACGAACACCACCCTAACCTGGGAAGCGAAGCTTTTACCACAATTGGACTTTGGGGGGCATTTATCCAAGTCATGCCATCAAGTGAGACCCAACCTGGGAGTAAGTGAAGCCTCTGTTGAGTCAATATCCCTTTTCCACATCCTTTCCAACAGTTACGCAGGAAGATCAACTGTATAACTAGATCTTCCTCCTTCCCCTGTGTTGGAACCAAAATTCTCAAAATTCTCTTCTCCTGGTTACATATCTAGGGACAGAAAGTCAGACATCTTCCCAGGGCAAATGCACCACTTATATGTTAGTCCATGAGCACAGGGGTTTGAATCACTCCACATTCACCAAGACCTGTTACTATTCATTGACCCTGGAAGGTGGTGCTACATCTCATTAACTTAACATGGACCCAATAGCTGGAGATGTTGAACATCTTTTCCAGTGTCCATTGCCCATTTGTTTATTCCTGGGAGAAATATTTCTTCTAGTCCATTGTCAATTTAAAAACACTGGATCATTTCTATTTTACTTATTGGATTCTCAGAGTTCTTTATATATTCTAGGTCCCAGACCCTGGTCAGATGATTGGCAATATTTTCTCCAATGCTGGAAGTTATCTAGACAGTATCTGTCAATGTTTGAAAGCTTGGCAGTTTTGATGAAGCCCATTATATATATATATTTATTTCACTGCTTGAGCATTTGACTCTGTCCAATTCAACATCATGATACTTCTTTTTTTGTTTTGTTTTGTTTTGTTTTGTTTTGTTTTGTTTTGAGACAGGGTTTCTCTGTGTTGTTTTGGTGCCTGTCCCGGATCTCACTCTGTAGACCAGGCTGGCCTCGAACTCACAGAGATCTGCCTGGCTCTGCCTCCCGAGTGCTGGGATTAAAGGCGTGCCCTACCACTGCCCAGCTCATACCTACTTCTTAAAAATTCATATGAGGTTGTTTATTTGTTTTTGTTTTGTTTTAGACAGGGTTTTTGTTTTGTTTTGTTTATGTAGCTCTGACTGCCTGAAACTCACTATATAGACCAGGTTGGCCTTGACTCATAGATATCTGCCTGCCTCAGTCTAGTATTAAAAGTGTGAGCCACCATGCAGGGACATACCTAACTTTTCTATGACTTCTATAGTTGCAGCTGGTAAACATCTAGATCTTTGATGAATCTGGAAGTCACTTTCATATATGCTCTGGGCAGAAGTGTAAACTGAATTTTTTGTATCAGCTTTTAAAACTGAAGAAACTGGGCTGCGGCAACAACACAGTTGGTATAGTAGCAGAGTAAGCACGAGGAACTGAGTTCAATTCCCAGAACCCAAGAAGAAAGGTAGGGCATGGTGGCTGATGCTGCTAATCTCAGTGCTGAGGAGGTGGGACAGGCAGATGCCCGGTGCTCACTGGCTGGCCATCCTAGCCTACTTGACAAGCTCCAGGTCAACAACAACAACAATAACAATAACAAAAAACCAACAACAACCAAATCAAAATAACGACACCACCAAGGCGGATACCTGAAGTCACCTTCCAGTCTCTACACTCAGGCTTGGCTCCCAACATATCTGGTGGTTCATGACTACCTGTATATCTAGTTCCAGAGGACCCAAGCCCTCTTCTTGCTTCTGAGGACTCCTGAACACACGGTGCACATACATACACTCACCACACACTCATATATATGTACATCAAATAAACAAATAAATCTTTTAAGAAGTTTCTAGATAACGTCAATATGGCCCATGTCGGCTCTCTAGCAAAATACCGTATAAAGGTCTCAAGACACAGCTCCTCACTCAGCTCTTATAACCAGTTTGGAAAATAAAGGCTCGTTTCCCAGGCAACAGTTCTATCTCAAAGAATAGTAAGTTGAAGGACAGGTCTTTCTGAGAAGTCAAGTTTCTTCAGGCTATATCTTAAGTGATAAAGCAACAGACAGGGCTAATGAAATATCCATCAGGAGGTATAAGCTAGATCTGACAGTAGATGTGATTCTGCAGCGGTGGCAATGATTGTTCTGGAATCCCTAGTGTACATTATAAAACAGATAATCACTTTCCTAAATAACACAAGAACACTTCCTCACATTACAGACACAGCAAGGAGATTCATAAAATTCAGAACAAAAAAGTCAGGCCCTTGTAATCCCAGTGATGGGGAGGCGGACACAAGTAGATCAGCCCAGCCTAATGGCTGAGCCCCAGCCAGCCCCGAGAGAGACTCTATCTTAAAGAACAAGAGGCAGGCCAGTGAGAGACTCTGTCTCAAAACAAGGCGAGTGCTACCCAGTGAATGACAACTGCATCTGTCCTTTGACCTCCACTCACATGGATACACATGTGCATGTACACACATACACACCCGTCACGGTGGTACAAGAATGCTCTCACAGCTAGAATAATTTGAATCTTAGTGCAGGATCATCAGTGGATTATCGGTAAAGGAGAAGGAAAACTACAGCCCTCACCTTGTTGTGAAGAGTAACTGCAACAGGATTTAATTAACCAAGAGCCATCAATTAGCACTGCTATTAATCTTAAATTTCTTGGTGTAAAAGAATCTAAGTATGCTAACAGAATTATGACATTCTAATTTCTATCTACATCAAGGCTATAGAAAAGGAGCATGTTTATTAGTCTCTGGGTGTTTTGGGGCCCTTCTGTAATATTTTCTATTGAAAACTGAAGTCATAGCATGATTTGAACCCTAATGGATTACATTCTAGTGCTAAACACTTCAAAACTCCCCATGACACCAGGCACTGGAAACATAATACAATCTCTACCTGGAAAGAATTAACAGAGGGGGAAACCAAGCCAGATAATAATTGCCTAATAAAAATCTTTTTACTCTGCAAGCCTTAACAAGATGTATTCTTAAAGAGGAAAAAAAAAGAGAGAAAGAAAATTAGAAAAATTAGTATACTTGACACTTTAATGTAACTATGTAATAACCAATTTTTAAAACCGGAATAAATGGAGCTGGTTCTGGGAGAGCTAAGAGACAGAACCTTTATGCTGTGTGTGGTGCAGCTCGTTCTATTTTTAAAATAATGTATCTCCGACACAGCGGTTCAATTTTTACCTTGCCTTTAAAAACACAAATCAATGACCTGTACCATGATTCTGTGTCCTTGCTTATCTCAAGATAATTGTAACCATTAAATATACAACTGGATAAATTTAACGTGAAAAGCAGGGAGAAAAAAAAAAGTCCTTTGCTTACCTAATTCCCTCCTTGGCTGGCTCCCAAAACTCACCAACTCCCTTCACCAGGAGGGACAAAGACAGCAAGACAGAAACAGAATCCCTATAAATCCTCGCCCTGAGGAAAGCAAAGGAAGCATGGGCCAGACTCCTCCCCACCAGAAGGCAGAGTGATACAGAAATTTTAATATCTAACTTCCCTTCCTGTATATCTAAGGCTGGATCAGCCCCTTAAGAATTCTCTTTTGCCAAGAAACAAAATGGTCTAACTACCCGAACTGCATTAGCCTTCCTGGTAATGAAATTTTAAAAGGCATGGGCGACCCAGGAGTGGCTAGCACAGGCAAGCAGGAAGCAGGATGCTTCTCTCTCCTTCTACTTCCAGCACTCGCCCGGGTCTCTCTCTGATCCCCAAGCATGTCCGCACTCCTCTCTGAGCTGGGCATGGTATAAAAATTCTTCGTTATTGGTCTTGCAGGTGGGCCAAGAGGAAATACACTGGACACCATCTGAGTTAAAAACTACCCTCCTACACTCATGGGGCTGCTCCCCATAGTGTCCACTGTCCGGCACCTGACACAAGTCACCCTGTCTTCTGTTTTTACCTATCTACACATGAGCTTCCTTGCACAGGCCACAAAGATGGCTGCTCTAACTAAAAATTCCTTTTTGTAGCTTCCACCACTGCGTGCAGTGGCCTCTAAGGGATGTATGTCTGTGGACAAGGTGTTGGTCATCACTTCAACTCATACTCAAGTGAGTAGTGAGGACTGGTGATCGGAGACTGGCCTTCACCACCCACTACCATTATGCGATGGTGAGAAAAGGGAAGTAAGTCAGAACTGTGCAAGGCTGTAATCTCTCTCTCTCTCTCTCTCTCTCTCTCTCTCTCTCTCTCTCTCTCTCTCTCTCTCCCCCCCCACTGGGGCTTGTGTTCTATATTGTGCCTCATTTGTGAAGGTCAGAGAACAACTTGTGGAGTTGGTTTTCTCCTGCCATTTGAATCAGTCCCAGAGACAGAACTCTGGTTGTCAAACTCTGTGGTAAGTGCCTTTGCCCACGGAACCACCTTCCTGGCCATTTTTAACTAATTAGTGAACATCCTCCTGCCCCAGGCTCTCAAGTGCTGGGATTAAACCATGTGCGTCACAACATCCAGTTGCCTCAATCTGAGTGTCGTCTTCCAGTGGACCAAAGGACTCATCTGGGCACAGTTCAACAAAATGTGATTATTGCAGGTCAACATTAAATGATTGTTTTGGGTTTCATATTTTGCTCAAAGAAAGGAGTAACCTGGATTTCTTGAACCATGGGCAATACAACTGGTGTTAATACAAGGTAGATTGTTGACCCACAAACTTGAGTTGGTAGTTTCACAAGTCTGAAATGTGTGACCAGACTCTTTTATAATCTCTTATATTTCCTATATATGCTAAAACCAAACACTTGTTTCACATGTTGTCACTTCCAGTGTCTGAAATTCATTAGGATGAATGGTTTAAACAGTGTCGGAAGGGCCAGGCAGGATGGCACATCCCTTTGATCCCAGCACTGGGACTCTCTGTGAGTTCGAGGCCAGTCTAGTCTACATAGTGAGTTCCAGGACAGCCAGAGCTATATAGAGAGACCCTGTCTACACACACACACACACACACACACACACACACACACACACACACACA
>CABHPH010131853.1:11531-37320 GCA_902168325.1 Peromyscus nudipes | reverse complement strand
AGATAGATAGATAGATAGATAGATAGATAGATAGATAGATAGATAGACAGACAGACAGATAGATAGATAGCTATCACCTTTCCATAAAGGGGTACCCAGACCCACATGTACAAGTCAGAGGATAGCACTGTGGAGCTAGTTCCCTCCTTCCATCATCACATGGGTGCCAGGGATCTAGTTTAGCTCATTAGGTTTGCATGGCAAGTGACTTTTCCTGCTAACTTTCTCACTGGCTTTATATCTCATACTTTTTTCATGTCTAGTCAATGAAACTCTTCTCAGGTTATGTATGGACTCCTTATCTCCTGAGTCTCCACTGTAGAAATGCCATCCTCCAGCCTTACACGCTGAAGAGATCCATGGGTTAGGAGAGTATAGAAACTCCACAGTGCACACACTGAAAATTCCAATGATGGGACCAGTAAAAGCCAAGGCAGAACAATGTCATGTTTTTCTGTATATCCATCTTGAAGGAACATTTGATACTTTCAGATAAACCAGACTTGAAATCAAGAGGCAGGAAGTTGACTATAGGAGCTGAGAAATTATTATCACCCAGAACAGAGGGTATACACACTGGTGCTGGGGAATTTGCAAGCATGGCCCTTGGCTGGGCACAGTCTTTCAAGGAGGCCGTAATTGTGTCTGTGTCTCTTCCTTCCTCGTCTCCGTGAACTATTGTATACACAGACTCTATGGTGAACAAAGACACTTTCATTACTGCTTTCTGTGTAGAACCTGCTCAAAGCACAATAGACTTGTCAATCCATGGTAATGTTATTCCTACCTTGTGCTCTGTGCTGTGCTTATTATAAAGCATAAATGACAGTGGGCTGACAGATTTTGTTAGCACAGACACTGCGTTTTAAACTACATTTAATCTGTCTTAATTGATGTATATTTCTATAGTTTCAAAAATGTTAGTGGGTTGTTTTCCAAACCTGGCCAATGTCTATTTTAAGGTTGATATCATGTGCAGTTTGGGGCTGTAGCTGAGGCATATAAAATCAGAAGAACTTAATTCTTTCTTGAAATAGGTAAATGGTTTGTAAAGATCAGAAAAAAAAAGAAGGGGTGGATTTCTCCTAGTCTTGAGTTACTGTAATTTTAACCCTCTCCTGATATCAGGCTTGCCCTGGGTTGATTTGAATATAACACCTTTTAGCAGAGGAGAAACATTTAATCCAGGATCAGAATTCAACTCCGTAAATAGAATAAAAGCTGAAAGGATTTGAAAAAACCTGTTCTTAAGTGTCCTGCATTCTCACTACTGTCCCCAAAGAAAGCCATGTCTTTTCACATGATGTTGTGCTTATATGAAGTTGTACTTGTGAGCAGCCAATTTCAAACCAAAATTACAGTGGGAAGTCCCATATTTCAGTAAAGATTTTCCCATTTATCCATAAACTTTCAGTTTAATAAAAACAAGGCCACTGGATTTTGAAACAAATTAGAAGGGGAAAATGAAAACTGATACTCTCTATTTATGTTGGAAAATTGGAGACATAATTCAGGGCCTGCCCTCATCCCTGTCCCACAAAAAGACCAGATTTATACATATATTCAAAATGATATGAATAATTGGTGCAATTATTCAGATATTTGGCTGAATATATTCAGACATCAACATAAAAGTGTTTTGATATTTTGGGGGCTTGAATTATTGAGGTAATTGAACCAATTCACTATTTCACATTGCCTGAAAGTTTAGGAGTGCCTAATTACAGCATAATTTGCAGGGTTTCTGTGCTTGCACAGACACTTTAAGAGGACTAGATTTTAAATCAGGAGCCTGGGACTCTATTTTCCTTCACACTTCTTGGGCATGTGACCTTGGGCACAAGCCATTTTCTTGTTAGTGGCCCTGCACCCTGACCTAGATACAGATTATAAAGTAGACCCACCACATTTTAAGAAGTTGAGGAAAGGTAACTGAAACAGAGGAAGAGCTTCTACTCTTTGGTCCCCAAATGTTTTGGACACTTAATTTCATCATCACCACAATGGTGTCATCCTGGCGTGCACAGAGACGAAGATGGACAGCAAGAATTGCACAAAGCCCAGACAAGAGTCTGTGTCTTCTAATGAGACAAACCCACACAAACACAATATCCCCCCCCTACTCCAGCTAACTTTGGTCAGTTCAATGAACCAAAAAACTTCCACAGAGCTGAGAAATGTTCTAGTGAACATTTGAACTTGACAAAATCTTCACCTATTCTTTACTGATTTCTTGGAGACACTTGCACAGACGACTCTGAGTTGTGTCACTTCTGGACTCCTGCCCAACATGATGGGCATGGGAAATGGTTAGCTTTCTGGTACCATCATCAATAGTATCTTTACCACTTACCCCAGCTTGGAAAGCAGTCCTTAGGGTTGAGTTAGCAACACCAGCATGAGGCTCCTTATCTGATCAGAGTTAGACCTGGTCATAATTCAGAGAATTAGACAAGCAATGATGTAATGGTCCTCGCTGACATTTGAATGTCACTCAGTAATATGGTTCTGAAATGAATGACTGATGGTACGTTTAGGAAGACTGTAGTTCAAAACAGAGCGACAGCTTTATGCTGAAACTTTGCTCACTCATGTGCCTTTCAACCACACGTATGCATGTGTTGACACACATACATTGTTTTCCGTGACATAATAATGATATGTCCATGAAAATAGCCAGATTGTGTCTGTTTGAGACATGGAAAAGTCTCCATTTTCTCCACACTCAAGCTTTCCCACACATGGAAGAAAAAAATTTAAAAAGCTTTTCTATTTGGATTCCAGAGGGAAGACATTTTCCACCTGTTCATCACCTGCTTACTCTTCAGATATTGGGATGGTTACAAAATAGCAAATGCCATTTCCCATACATTTACACCAAACATACTATACAATGGATAGAGGATAGTGGAAAAGTGGGACTTGTAGTGAATAAAGGGAATGTACCTTTCTAGAAATATTGGGTAAGACAACAGATGGCCCAGCTACACAAAATATGAAAATACTACATATAGACTAATTTTATATTAAACCCTTGCTAGTAAAATTGCAAATGCAAGTCAAATATTTGACAGATCTAAAAATACAGCCATGTGTATCAGATTTTGCAGTCAGAGTTTCATCTCTGTAGATTTCTTTGCCTTTTTGCTTTAATGTGTAGAACTGATTGGGCTGTCTATATTAGCACTGAACAGTGAGTTTCTGAGAATGCACTTTAACCAGCAACGACACAGTCCATTTGCTGCGGGCTCTTTAATCTGTCCAACACCTGCCTTGTATATCTTGCATTTCATATTTGATAATTTGCCTTCAGCATGAAGTGTCTTGTAGTGGCAGCTGCTTGGGTTTTCACAAAAATAAGTACTCCTTCTGAGAGCTCCTCTAAAAGAGCCGTGTCATTGGAATGTGCAATTTTTAAGCCTTCTCTAAGGGTTAATGTACATTTCTATGTACTGCTCACATGGACTGTTGGCTTCTGCCTCAGTGAAAGGGATGACAATACACATGATCACCTCAGCATATGCGTTTCCGAATAATTGAGGTAGATGATGAAACAACTGTTAGAATAATTTATGAATATGTCTCAAAGAAAATCACCTTATCATGGGATCAGACACAACTAAAGTCCTTTCATTTTCTATGCCTCCTAACTACTGCTTTGTGAATCAATTCCCTACCAATACTAAGATACTAGAGGCATTGAATAGAACATATTGAAATCATCAGACAGTTGCTGTGGGATGTTTTTCTGTATGCTGTGAATATGTGTGACTCCAATTGGATACAAAATAAAGCTGTTTTGGCCTGTGGAAAGAAAGCTTACAGCCAGGTGGGAAATCCAAGAAGCGAGACAGGAAAGAGAAAGGAGGAGTCGGGGAGACACCAGCCCACTGCCCAAGGAGCAACATGCCAACAGACTGGTAATGCCATGGCCATGTGGCAATACATAGATTAATAGAAATGGGTTAATTTAAGATGATAGAGTTAGCTAGCAAGAAACTTAAGCCATAGGCCATACAGTTTGTAAATAATATTAATCCTCTGAGTGGTTATTTTATAAGTGGCTGCAAGACTGTGAAGCCGGGCGGGACCTGGGAAACTTCCAGCTACATTTAGCTGCCCAATGTGTTGGCTCAACTTTCCACTTAAAACTTGAGAGAACTTTAAAAAACGATTCTAAAATGGAGCTAAAAACAGCTTCCTCGTTGTGCTTCTCAGGCAAGCCATGAGCTATAGTATGACTGATTTGTAGCATGAATCTTAAAAGTTCTTATTAATAAAATCAAACCCGGGCCAGGTATTGGGGTGAACCCTGGAAGGTCAGAGAGACAGAACCAGCCACAGCTATCTCACCTCGCTGAATCCTCAGCTGGTCTTGTTTCCTCAGACTGGATGCCCCGAGCCCTCATCCAGAATGGGTCTCAGCTGAACTGCTGCTAGAAGCCTGAAAGCTTAACCAGGCCAAAATGCTTCTCCAGGCCAAAGGCCTCTCCAGGCCAAAGGCCTGCTCAGGCCAAATGCCTCGAGTTTCTGGTCCTCATGCCTTATATACTTTTCTGCTTTCTACCACCACTCCCTGGGATTAAAGGCTGACTTTCTGGGATTAAAGGCGTGGGTCACCATGCTTGGGTGTATCCTTGAACACATGAATTTCTGCCTCTGGAATGCTAGGATTAAAGGCGTATGCTACCACTGCCTAACCTCTATGTTTAATATTGTGGCTGTCCTGTTCTCTGACCCCAGATAAGTTTATTAGCATACACAATATTTTGGGGAACACAATACCCCCACACTGATTCCCAGCTTGTGGACTTGACCTACAGCATGGTGGATTCCCCTACAGTACAAAGAGGTGCACACTGTGTGGCAGATTGAGCTTTTACTAGTACAGACCAAAAAAGAAAGGTTTCTGGGCTACATGCTCCTTGATAGAGGCATAGACCCACTGCTTCCCAGAGTTGGCTGTGAGCAAGGCTTTCAGAGCTGGCAGTAAAGGTACCACTGCTGTGTTGGGAAGCTGAGGTGGGCAGAGCCAGGTTCCAGGGCTGCTGCTTTGGTCCTAGCCACACTGCAGTTTAAATCAATTGTCAAAAACTGGTTACAGATTCACAATAAGACAGATTCAGATAGAATAAATCTCTGAACAGTTTATAGTGTATGTAAAAATGTATATAGGCTTGGAAGAGAGAGGAAATGGAGTATATGCAGTTATATAAAGAAATAGATAGTTTTAAAAAAATAAAGTCTTTACAGAGACAGTAAATGTAATATAAAAGTTAAGCCACATAAAGATGGAAATTACACAGAGAGTCTGGATTGTGTTGTCTTTGGGATTTTTAACTGCAGAGAGACATTTGATTACAAAGGCTACTCAGTTAAACCTATATATATAAAAGGTATCATGACTTTAAAATTTGTGTCTAAGGATACGTTGCTTTGGCAAAGATGTTCTGCTTTTGTTTCCACAGAAGATGAGAACCTGTGGATTGCTTCCAGGCTAATATGATTTGATCAACCAAGACCCCCTGAAAGGTCTCTGATGACACCATGGCCCAGATGATCAGCTTCAAAGCAACTGGATGAGATGATCCAGCCTTCACAAACTACTACAGCCAAGATTTAACTATAATTCTTAATTTTCTCAGGATCCTCATAAGATTGCCAGTGTCCCCAATCAGCAAGAAGTAGTAGGAAAAGCTATGCCCAAATGCCCAAAATATTGTTTATGTTTTTTTATTTAAAGGAGGTTGATTATAATTGCAATCTCTTTCTAAAAAAGAAAAGAGGATAGTATAGATATGATAGGATAAAAGGCTAGATTATTGAATCTACTTTTAAAGAGCAACAACTTGTTTGAAATGTTTTACATTGCTATGGATTTAAGTTAATTGATACAAATTTAATTTTGTTATACTGTATTTATATTTCTACTGTTGTTTAAGGTATTAGGTTTACGTAACTCATTTAAACTGTAGTGTATAATTAAGAAATACAGATTAATTATTAGTCATCTATGATAATCAAACTTACAGTCATGTTAGTTAAGTTTTCTAGGTATACAGAGATATATTTCAGATAGATAGGTAATCTTCAAGCACTTCAAAGACCTGTAGAATATGGGATTTAAAATGTTTTAAAAACTTGGACTTTCTGGACAGTGAGACACATCTGCTCCTGGCAGCACTAATTTACTTCAAAGAGGAGGATGGGCATTGAAGAAACCCCATATGGAGTTTACTTTCTTTTTAGCAAAAAGAGCCATTTGGGCAAGAAACTGTTCTTGCCTGGACTGCTTAATAATATGTATAAACTGGACATACAGGACCCATAGGAAAATGGACACTGAACTCTGCCAAAACAAGGCGAGATGATCTTTCAGGTTCCTGCTTCACAGAGGAGACTGCTAGACATTCTGCAGGACACAGGGAGAAGCGACTTAGAGACTCTAAGCCTATTAGCTGAAGATGGATGCACCAATGTTGCAGAGGAACTTTGGGTGACTGTCCAGGCAGCCAGCTGTCTCTGTCATTCTAGGTTTTTGGAAGTTGCTTACAATGCTCTTCCTGTTTACTTAGGTACTTACTTTCTTTAATTTTGTCAAATATAAATAGACTAGATATTGTAACTGTAATTCTTGCTTGATAATTGTTTTGTTATATACAATTTTGCTATGTTAAACTTAAAACCTTCCTTTTGATTAGACAGAAAATGGGAAGTGCTGTGGGATGTCTTTCTGTATGCTGTGAATATGTGTGACTCCAATTGGATACAAAATAAAGCTGTTTTGGCCTGTGGAAAGAAAGCTTACAGCCAGGTGGGAAATCCAAGAAGCGAGACAGGAAAGAGAAAGGAGGAGTCAGGGAGACACCAGCCCACTGCCCCAGGAGCAACATGCCAGCCGATTGGTAATGCCACAGCCATGTGGCAATACATAGATTAATAGAAATGGGTTAATTTAAGATGATAGAGTTAGCTAGCAAGAAACTTAAGCCATAGGCCATACAGTTTGTAAATAACATTAATCCTCTGAGTGGTTATTTTATAAGTGACTGTGGGACCATAGGACCAGGTGGAACCAGAGTAAATTTATAGCTATAGACAATGGCTTGCCCCAAATAAATACAACTAGATAGTTGAAGTTCATTTCGTAAACACTCAATTTGTATGTCTTTGTTTTATATGTGTTCTCATATATGTAGAGGCCTGGAATCAATATTGTGTGTCTTTCTTAATTGCTTTTCCCTATTTTTTGAGACATATTCTCTCACTGAAGCTGGAGTTTGCACATTCAGCTAAACTGGCTGGCCAGTCAATCACTGTTTCGCCACCACAGTTGGTGTTGGCATGCCCAGCCTTTATGTGAGTGCTGAGAATCTGAACTCAGGTTTACATGCCTCTACAGAACCCATTTTACTAACTGAAACACAAACTCAGCCCTGCACACTCAAATTTTGCATTTAAATTTATCCTTATTTTAGTAGAGTTTTCTTTGAAGTATACCTTATAACAAACTGTATCATTTTGGTCTAAGACAATTGGAATTCAAATGCAGTTATCACTAACTGTAGTGTCTTTGTGTTCTGCAAAATCTTTGGCTGGAAATAGCTCCAATATCCCAGTTGGTCCTCAGTGACCATTTGCACTCAGTGTAAACATTTTCTCCTGAATATGTTTTGTCATGCTTAGACACTTGACTTACCTTGGGCTTTTTAAAATATTGTTTTCAAATATGACTAAACCAAGGGACAGTCCCTTAAATTTTGAGCCTTCAGAACCACTGAATGTAATGGTCAGGTACTGGAGAACTTTGGTCATATATATTACCCACTAGGTTGAGCAAGTCACTTGCAATAGGAGAAAATAATTGATAGTACCAAAGTGGAAAGAAAGATTAAGATTGTGAGTGATTCTCGTGGGGAATACCACTTTCTTTTTCTGCTTATGTCTGAGGCTCAGCTTTGCTACAACTTTTTGGGGGGTAGAGAAGTAGCCTTCTGGTATGTTTCCTTCATTATTGAAGTAGAGCCCTGTCAGCTTAATGTCTTGTGCAATCAAAGAATCCTTAGGACATTACAGGCTACCTACATTATCCAGAGCATACTACTGAACTTTCTTCATAGGACAGATTACACTTACATAGATACCTCAATCAAAGACACCATCAATACATGTTGGAGAATAGATAGACACTTCACAAATGCTGGTCAAACTGAATAGCTGCATAGAAAAGAATGAAACCCAATTCTTTATTTCCTGTCTTGTACCAAACTCAATTCCAAATGGATCAAGGACCTCAACATAAGACCTAATACCTCAAATTGGACAGAGGAGAAAGTGGGGAATACTTTTGACTCAGTGGCACAGGAAAAGACTTTCTGAATAGGTTCTAGGGGTGCAGGCATTAAGAAAACCATTTGATTGTATCCTAGGTCTCTGGGGTATCCTGCTTCTGGGTCCTGGCCCTCAGGGGGTGAGCACCCTCTCAGGATATTAATCTCCAGCTGGGCCAGTCATTAGTCACTCCCACAATTTCTGCACCATTTTTACCTCAATACATCTTGTAGGCAGGGTAAATTTTAGGTTGAAGGGTTTGAGGCTGGGTTGGTGTTCCATTCCCTCCAATGGAAGTCTTGCCTGGTTACAGGAGATGGTCAGCTGAGGCTCCGTATCCTCTATTGCTTGGAATCTTCATTAGGATAGAACCAAACACAACTGGCAAAAAAAAGTCAATGATATGATTCTTAATGATATTCTTTTATACTCATAGATTGGTGCCTAGCCCAACTGTCATCAGAGAGGCTGCACCCAGCAACTCATGGAAATAGATGCAGAGACCCACAGCTGTTGTGGAATATTGGTTTAACTATGTAAAGATGTATTGCGTTTGTTTATGATGTGGACTATGTGTTTAACTATGTAAATATGTATTGCATTTGTTTATGTTGCAGAATATGTTAACTATGAAAAATATTTAGCATTTGTTTAATTATGTAAAGATATGTTGCTGTTTTACCTTGTATAATAAAAAGCTGAATGTCTAATAGCAAGTGAGGAAGTATAGGAAGGACTTCAGGGTAGGAAGAGTAAGTAGGAGAGGAATTTAGGCTCTAGGGAAGAAAGCAAAAGAGCCACCAGGGAGACGCCAGGGGCCAGCCAGTCAGACACGGAGGAAGCAGGAAAGTAGGACATATAGAATGAAAGAAAGGTAAAGAGCCCTGAGGCAAAACATAGATGAACAGAAACAGGTTAAATTAAATTAAAAGGACTAGTGGGACAATCCTAAGCTAAGGCTGAACATTCATAATTAATAATAAGTATTGTGGAATATTAGTTTAAAATGTGTCAAATTAATTTATGCAGTGTAATATTTGTTTAAAGATGCAAAGATGTGTTGCATTCTTCTATGTTGCATTTGTTTAACTCTGTAAAGCTGTGTTACCTTGCCTGCCTAAATGGTCTAATAAAGAGCTGAACAGCCAATGACTACATAGGAGAAAGGATAAGCAGGGCTGGCAAGCAGAGAGAATTAATGGGAGGAGAAATCTAGAGAAGTGAAGGAGAGGCATTGAGAAAAGGAGGAGGATGCCAGGGGCCAGCCACCCAGCCTCACAACCAGCCATGGAGTAAGAAGGAAAGAAAAGATATACAGAATAAAGAAAGGTAAAAAGACCAGAGGGAAAACATAGTTAAAGAGAAATGGGATGATAAGTTAGAAAAGCTGGCTAGTAACAAGCCAAGCTAAGGCCAGACATTCAAAAGCAAGAATAAGTCTCTATTGGATTTATTTGGGAGGTGGGTGGTGGGCCCCCAAAGAGAAAAAAACTACAAATAAGTCTCTGTGTTTTTTGGGGGATCAGGTTGACAGCCCAATGAAAATTCCAACTATACATCAACCAAATATTATGTGGAGTTCAGAGAATTCTGTGGAAGAGAAGGAGGAAGGATTGTAGGAGCCAGAGGGGTCAAGGATACCACAAGAAAACCCATAGAACCAACTAATCTGGACTCATAGGGGCTCACAGAGTCTGAAATGACAACCAAGGCACCTGCCTGGGACCAACCTAGGCCCTCTGCATATATGTTACAGTTGTGTAGCTTGGTCTTCTTGTGGGACTCCTAACAGTGAGAGCAGGGGCTGTCTCTGACTCTGTTATCTGCTTTTGGGACCCTTTCTTCCTACTGGATTGCCTCAGCCAGCCTTACTAGAAGAGGGGTGCATAGTCTCACTCCAATTTGATATACCATGGCTGGCTGATATCCATGGGAGGCCTGCCTGACCTGAAGTGAAACAGAGGAGGAGTGGATGGGGGCAAGAGGGGAGGTAGGGGGAGGACTGGGAGGAGAGGACGGGGGGGATCTTTGGTTGTGATGTAAAACCAAAAAATAAACAAAAAACAAAAGATAACCATTTGACAACGTAGACCTCATGAAACTTAAAAGCTTTGGTAAGCAAAGGGCACCACCATTATTTGAAAGAGGAGGCAGCCTGTGGAATGGAAAAACAATCTCTACCAGCTAAACATCTGACAGCATGTTAGTGTCTAGACTGTACTCAAAGAACTAGAAAAAGAACTCTTAACATCAAGAAAACAAGCGACCCACTTAAAAACTGAGCATGGAGCTTAAAGAAGTTTCAAATGATGAAATACAAATGGCTCAGAAATGTATTTTTTTTTTTAAATGTTCAGGATCCGTAGCTGTCAGGGAAATGAAAAGTAATTCTACTTTGAGATTTCATCATACCACATTCAGTGTAGCTGACGCTAAAAACAGAAAAGAAAAGCAACTCATAAACGCCCCCTCAACAAATACAAACAAATGCTGGAGGGGGTCTGAAGAAAGGGAACACCTACCTACACTGGTGGTGGTATAGACTGGTGCAACCACTGTGAAAATCAGTGTGGAGATTCCTCCAAAATCTAGAAATTGATCTATGACATGGTCCAACTGTACCAGTCTTGATCAGATACCTACTGCAGAGACACCTACTTACCCATGGTCATTGCTGCTCTACTCACAATAGCTAAGAAATGGAAATATCCTGGGTGACCACGATTGGATGAATGGATAATAAAAATATGGTACATTTATATAACAGAATATTATTCAGCTGTTAAGGAAAATATGAAATTTGAGGGTAAATAGAGCTGGAAACAACCATTCTGAGTGAGGTGAACAGACCCAGAAAGAAAACAACAGCGCTTATTTCCTCTCACCTATGGACATTAGCGTCAACTCTTCAGATATGTGTTTAATTCGGAATACCCTTAGAAGTCAAGAGCTTTGGAAAGGACAAAGGATGGTGGGATTTCCTGTAAGGGACAATAGAACACAGTGATATAACGAGAGAGGAAATACTAGAACAGGAAGAGTTTAATGAAGAGGCTATTTCCGTCTTCCTGTGATATTCCAGTTTATTACATGGTTTTATTATACCAAACATAAATATAAAAGTAAATAATATATATTAGATTTCTTTTAGAATTGAAGTTGTTATTATTTATTTCTATTCTTGGTCTATATTTTTCTGCCTTTATAATATTTTTATCTATGTTATTTGCAAATACTGTATCTGAGTAGAAATGGCCCAATTCTTTTGATAGTTTTTAATCTCATCATCTCTGGAAACTTAAAAGCTCTATATGAGCTCCTCTCTCTCCTTTGTTAAGTGTCAAATCATTTAAGACTTTTAGCACAATTTCCAATATGAGAAATTAAGTCAACTGCAAAAGTTTTAAGGAAATAGTTTCTGCAAGAGGCCCCTCTCAAGTCTGACAATTCATGAGAAGTTTCCCATAACTTAATGGTAACTATGACATTACCAGCTCTTGGTGGGAAGGCGCTGGTTAAAACGGAGGAAGGGAAGAACCATGTGGGGCTGAGTATCAGGCACAGCTGCTGCCCTCTTCTTGTGGAGTCTTCTACATGCTCTGCCTCGGCATTGATGTCTGACAGTGTGTGGGGAATATCAGTAAGCAGGGAAGCTCACCCTGGCCTTTGTGTTTAAGGCTTCTCCTAAAATTCAGTGGCATTCTGCCTCATAGTTTTCATCCTCTTTATAGGTCAGACTGATCTCTGCAGCCATGGCTTTTATAAAGACCGAGCTGCTACAGCAAGGTCCAAAGCCATTATCAGGAACCGCATCATTAGACCGTCTGGTGGCTGTAACTCCAAGATAAACAGTTGCTCCTGTCAGCCACAGCATTCCACACAGTCCAGCGATCACAAGTGAGCAGTTGAAGACACAGGTCAGAGCTTCCTCTGACTAATGCTTACTTCTTACTCTAGCTCAGGACAGTAGGTTTATCTATTTCATTTCTAACTCCTTAAAGGAAAAAGACATTTTGTTTTACAGTGTTGTTTGCAGAATGTTGGTGCCGCCCCAAGTTCACATGTTGAAATTATAGTCCCCAGTATGATGGTATTTGGGGTAGAACCTATAGGTGGTTACTGAATCATAAGGGTGGAGAGCTTAATGCATAACATTAGTGCCCCATAAGAAGACACCCAGGGAGAGTTTTCTCACAGCCATCTGAGGCCACCAGAAGCAGGCTGTCTGCAGAGTAGATGAGCCCTTGCCTAGAGGGCTGTGTGTTGATTTTTGACTACTGGTTCCCACAACTCACAGAAATAAACACTTGTTTAAGCTGCCCACTGTGTGATATTCTGCTAATGCATTTTGAAGTGTGGTATCACCGTTGTTCTCCGCAAAATATGGCACACATAGATGCTTAGTAAATATGATTGTTAGCACAAATTTACTTGGCTTGACTAGCCTCTTACTTGCTTCCTACACTCAGCTGTGCTCACTCACATCCACACTTTCAGCAGAGTTCACATATCCTTTCTTTGGTGGAATTTACAGTTGGCTCCCAGCTCAGTGTCTGTACAAAAATAAATCCAGATTCTCCCTTCTCTTCTAAGACTGGAGCTCAGAGGTGGTTCTTAATGTGAATAGCTGGAGCTCACCAGAACCTGTGTCCTGCATACAGGACATCTCTCCCAGGTTTACTCCTGCTACCATCCAGCCTGTTGTACACATCACATAGTCTGCAAATTGCTCTCCCACAGTGGTTACTGCCTCCTATACAAATGCTGCATTCTGATGCTTCAAAGAGAGCCTCGCTAGTATTTATAATAATATACAATTATTCTTTCAGAATAACCAAATAGGAAGATAAAGCCTTTTTTTAATGATCTGGAATTATACCGAGGGATGTATGAAGATGTAGTGAAAGTAACTGTATGGCTGTGAAATAGGACCCTAGAACATAAAGTTATGGTTCTTAAATTTTTATATTTGTGACCCTTTTATCCAATAAATTTATATGTATCTTTGGGTAGGAATATAAATATAAATATAAATTAAGTATACAAATCAAACATTTATTGATAACAAATCATAAAGAAATGTATTTAAAACGATACTTTGGTGCACGTGTAATTTTACTGTTTATTAAAGAGAAAAACAAATTTGCATACCAATGAGAGAGGTGTACTTATTTACTTTGCGAAGGAATTATATTTTGGCTGAATATTTGATACTGAAGGATGGAGAGCATGTTAAATGGTTTTCAGAGTGGACCAACATTTTGATTTTATAATTGTGAGTATAAGAATACTGCTCCCATAAGTATATTACCTATCATAATAGATAGTAGTCTACATTAGAGCTGAGGCATTTTGGACAGTGGTCATATGCTTTGTTTGTGTGACAGCATGCACAGAGCAAAGTGCACATGTGTTCAGAACCAGGCATTGGTGAAGTTTTGTGAGGTAATAAGGACAAACACTGATGGAAACATTCCTAAGTCAACATATATTTGATTTCAAATTGTATTTTCATCACTATGCATTCAGAAAACTTTAGTGTTGACAAATTTTTTTTGTGTGCATGACTTTATATTCAGTTACTTCACCCCATATAGGATCAGAACCACAGTTTAAGAGGTTGGCTGATAGAGAAGGACATTAGGTCCCTAACTATTATAAAGATTGTCACCCTCCCAGATACCTATGTGAGTTAAAAGTTAGTTAAATTTATCAGCATAAATTTTTGCTTTATTGGAAAAAGAAAATCTATCTATATCCATTAAAAATTGCAAATGGGTTGTAATGTTAAAAAGAATAGTTTTAAAGTAAAAACAAGTAAAGAAGAAACTATAGATGAAAAAGCATCATTTCTTAGTAGAAAATCAATAGAAGAAAGTAATCAAAAACAAAAATGCTGATAAATTCAAATACACAAAAATGAAAAACTTAGTTGGGTTTGGGCTTATGCCTTTAATACCAGCACTGAGGATGATGGGGCAAGATTATTGAGTTCAAAGACAGCCTTGTATACTATAATAATAACCTATTTCCAAAAACCAGCAAGTAAATAAACACATAAGTGAAAATTTAAAAACTGTTCTCATAGTACTTGAAAATAATTAAGCACAAGTTAGTAAAAGTAATTGAAAATATCACGCAGCTGTTGCTTTTAGAATTGTAAATAAAAACCTGCAGGTAGCAAGATAGGGCAGCGGATAAAGGAGTTTATGCCAGGCAGACCAGGCCATAGGATTTCTATTGTTGGGACCCTCCAAGGAAAAGGAGAAGTCTCCAGCCAGATGCAGAGGGAGCAGGAGATGAACATGCCATGCTGACAAAGGTACCACCATGTGGCAGAGCGTAAATAAGGAACATGGGTTTACTTAAAATGTAAGAGCTAGTTAGTAATAGGCCTGAGCTATCGGCCACGCATTTATAATTAACATAAGCCTCTGTGTGGTAATTTGGGAAGTGGCTACAGGGTATTTAGGAACAGGCAGACAGGACAGGAAACATCTGTTTACGTATAGCATACCAACATGTGGCCAAAATTTCCACATAAAACTTGACAAAGTTTAAAAAAGGATTCTAGACACAGAAGAACAGAGTCAAGCATGGCTTGTTGGTAGCTGCCTTTTCTTGGGTGGGTTCTGTTTGCTGGTGGTGAGTAGAGGCATGGCTCCTTTAAAAGATGGTTTCTGGCTCATTACTAGCTGCAAAAATGGGGCTGCTCCTTTAAGAGGCCCTACTATTATATACATATATCATACCTTTATATATATAATACCTTAAATGAGAGTAGAAATATATATATATATACAGTATAACAATATCAACTTTAAATTTGTATCAATAAACTAAACTCCAAAGAAGACTAGAATCCAGCATACCTCCCAGGGATGTGGACATGTCTCTTTCTCTTTTGCAAGAAATAAGTACTTTGTAATAAAAGCTAGAAGCCACACATACTGACCACCTGAGTGAGATGACTTCTCTGAAGGACCACTTTGGAGCTTGGGGAGAGACATTTCAGAAGGAGATCAAGGCTCTGCACACTGCCAGTGAAAACTTTCCAAAGAGAACGAGTCCTTAAGAAGCAAGCTTGACCATGCAAACAAGGAAAATTCAGATGTGATAGCTCTGTGGAAGTCTAAGCTGGAGACTGCCATCAGATCCCCCCAGTAGGCAATGGAGGGACTGAAGGTATCTTTCAGTAAAGGATTGGAACAGACTCAGCCAAATTTGCTGAGATAAAGACTCAAAATAGAGAGACTGAGACTAGAATATCAGCATGAAATAGAAGACTTACAGAATAAACAGGACTCTGAGCAGTTTGCTCACTCGAAAGAAATGGAGACCCTGAAGACCAAGCTGATGCAGCTCATTAAAGAGACGAGGACAGCCTGGAGGCTGTTAAATCGAGACTGGACAGTGCAGAAGACCAGCATCTAGTGGAGATGGAGGACACGTTAAACAAAATGCAGGAGGCTGAAGTAAAGGTAAAGGAGCCAGAGGTTCTGCAAGCCAAGTGCAATGAACAAACCAAGGTCATTGGTAATTTTGCATCACAGCTCAAGGTTGTCAAAGAAAAACTCGTGGATCTTGATGCTCTTCAGAAAGCCAATTCCGAAGGTAAATTGGAAATCGAGACACTTAGACAGACAGCAGCTTGAGGAAGCTGAAAAGCAGATTAAAAATTTAGAGATGGAAAGGAACACTGAAAGTGGCAAGGCTAATAGCATTACCGAAGGGCTCCAGGGAAAAGAGCTAATGCTCGGTAGCCTGTGGGACACTTTGAGTGAAGTCTGTCAAGTGAAGGAGACTTTGGAAAAAGAACTACGGACTTTCTCAAACCTCCTCCCACTAAGTCCGCAAGATCTCGGGCACCACTGCCCCCTAGGAGGTTGAAGGAGAAGCAGCCGCACATTGAACAGCTCCTGGCTGAGCGGGACCAGTGGGTAAGTGAGATTTTTTTTCTGACTGTGGGCCAGGCAGGACACAGGAAAACTCTGACTACAAATGGCGCCAAAACATGGGGCAAGAGTTTCCACCTAAAACCCGAGAAAGCTTTAAAAAAAACAGACAAACAAAAAAAGATTCTAAAACAGAGCTAAAAACAGCTTCCTAGTTGTCTCTCTCAGGCCAGCTACAGCCTGTGGGCTTGAGCTACTCTATGGCAGGTTCATGGTGTGTTGGCTTGATCTGCAGCATGGAGGATTCCCACTGAAGTATGTAAAGGTATCTCCAAGCCACACATTATGCTGCATGGTGGATTTAGCCTTTCCTAGTACAGACAAAAAAAAAAAAGAGGTTTCTGGGTTACATGCTGCTTTGATAGAAGCATAGACCCATTGCCTCCCAGAGTCAGCAGACAACATGGCTCCCAGAGGTGGTAGTGAATTATCTCCACCATGTTGAAAGCTGAGATGGGCGGAGTCAGCAGCCAAGGCTGTTGCTTCAGTACTAACCACTGCAAATTAAAGCAATAGATTCACAATAAGGCAGATTCAGATGGAATAAGACTTTAAGTGGTTTACAGTGCGTTTAAAAATGTATGTAAGCTGGAAAGAGAGAAGAAAATGAATAGACAGTTATATAGAGAAATAGTTTTAAAAAATAAAGTCTTTAAACATATACTAAAGGTAATATTTATAAAAAAGCCATGTAAAGATGGAAATCACACAGAGAGTATGGATTATATTGTGTTTGGGATTTTTAACTGCAGAAAGACTTTTGACTGTAAAAACTGTTGAGTTAAATCAATATGCATATTTTAAAGGTATCTTAATTTCAAAATTTATGTCTTAAGAATACATTGCTTTGGAAAAGAGGTTCTGCTTTTGTTTCCACAGAAGATGAGAACCTGTGGATTGCTTCCAGACTAATATGGTTTGACCAACCAAGACCCCCTGAAAGGTCTCTGATGACACCATGACCCAGATGCTCCAACATCTAAAATTAGCTTCAAGGCAACTGGCTCAGAGAATACAGCCTCACAAACTACTCCAGTCAGGACTTGACTATAATCCTAAAATTTTCTTTGTGTCCCCATAAGATTACCAGCACCCTCTATCAGCAGGAAGTAGCCTAAAAAACTACGCTAACATTCCCCCCAAATGGATTATGGATGTTTGTCTTTGTTTAGGTTGTTGGTTACAAATGGTAAATCTCTTTCTAAAAGAAAAAAGGAGGCTAGGATATAGATATGATAGGATGAAAGGGTAGATTATTGAATCTATTTTTAAAGAACAACTTGTTTAAAAATGTTTTGCATTGCTATGGATTTTAGTTTATTCATACAAATTTAAAGTAGATTTTGTTATACTATATAAATAAATTTCTACTCTCATTTAAGGTATTATTTTTACGTAACTCATTTAAATTGTAATGGATAATTAAGAAATACAGATTAGCCGGGTGGTGGCGCATGCCTTTAATCCCAGCACTCGGGAGGCAGAGGCAGGCGGATCTTTGTAAGTTCGAGGCCAGCCTGGTCTACAGAGCGAGATCTAGGAAAGGTGCAAAGCTACACTGAGAAACCCTGTCTCGAAAAAACCAAACCCCCCCCCAAAAAAAAGAAATACAGATTAATAATTAGTCTTCTATGATAATCAAAATTATAGTCATGTTAAGTTTTCCAGGTATACATAGATATAATTCAGTTAGGTAGATAATCTTCAAATACTTCAAAGACCTACAGAATATGGGATTTAAAATGTTTTAAAAACTTGGACTTTCTGGACAGTGAGACAAGTCTGCTCCTGGCAGGACTGATTTACTTCAGAGAGGAGGATGGGCATTGAGGACACTCCATGTGGAGTTTATCTTCTTCTTGGCAAAGACAGCCATTTGGGCAGGAAACTGTTCATGCCTGGACTACTTGACAAAATGTTGTGTTGACTGGACATGTAGGATCCATGGGAAGGTGACCACTGAACTTTGTAAGGTGAGACGGTCCTTCAGGTTTCTGCTTCACAGGAGAAACTGCCAGACATTCTCTTTGGGTGACTTTCCAAGTAGCCAGCTATCTTTGTCATTGTAGATTTTTGGAAATTGTTTACAATGCTCTTCCTGTTTCCTTGGGTAATATTATATCCTTCTGAGGTCTTGATGTAGTTGAAGACTAGATAGTTCTAATTATGGTTTTCCTTGGTTATGGTAAGAGATAAGTTTGATATGAAATCTTGGACTCACAAATATAGGATAGAGAGGATATCTTCTTTAATTTTTCCAAATACAAATAGACTAGATATTGTAACTGTAATTCTTGCTTGATAACTGTTTTGTTATATATAATTTTACTATGTTGAAGTCAAAAACCTTCCTTTTGTTTAGAAAGAAAAGGGGAAATGATGGGGGAATGTCTTTTTGTATGCTGTGAAAATATGTTGCTCTGATTGGTTGATAAGTAAAGCCATTTGGCCTATGGCATGGCAGCTTAGAGGCAGGCAGAAAATTGAAAAAGATAGAGGGGAAATAGAAAAAGAGAGCAGGGAGATGCTGTGAGCTGCCGCCATGAGAAGGAAGATGTAAAAGTACCAAAAGCCACAAGCCATGTGGCAAAGTATAGTTTTATAGAAATGGGTTAATTTAAGATATAAGAACTAGATAACAAGAAGGCTGCGCTGGCCATAGTTTAAAAATAATATTAGCCTTTGTGTGTTTACTTGGATCTGAGCAGCTGCAGGACTAGTGGGTGAGAGAAATTTGTCCTGATTGCAGGCCAGGTGGGACACAGGAAAACTTCTGGCTACACCCATGAAAAATCTCCGATGGGAACAGATGACCCAATTGAGTCAATGTTTCAGAGTACCTCTGTTGCAGTTTCCTCTGAGTTCTACATCCAGAACAGCTTCAAGGCTGAGATGATCCAGCCTCACAGAATATTCTAGTCAGGACTTGTCCATAATCCTACATTTTCTTAGGGTTCCCCAAAGATTACCAGTGTCTTTAACCAACAGGAAGTAGTCTAGAAAACTATGCTCACATTCTCCCCAAATGGATTATGGGTATTTATTATCATTTAAGGGGGATTGGTTATAAGTTGTTATTGGTTATGTTTAGGAAAAAAGCTGAACAAAGGAGATTAGATTCAGGGATCTCATTCTAAAAAGAAAAGGGGGATATGATATAGAAATGATAGGATAAAAGAATAGACTATTGAATCTACTTTGATCCAAAAAGTAATTATTAATCTTAAATATTTTACATTGGTATAGATTTTTATTTATTGATTCAAATTTAAAGTCTACTTTGTTACACACTATGTATATTTCTACTCTTGTTGGGGTATTAAGCTTATGCATTTCATTTAAAAATGTAATGTATAATTAAGAAATACAGATTAATAGTCATCTAGAATATTCAAACTTGTAGTCATGTTAGGTACGTTTTCAAGATCAAACAGAGATATATTTTAGGTAGACAAGTGGGCTTCAAACACTTCAGATCTACAGAACATGGCATTTAAGATGTTTTAATTACATAAGGTTCTTTTATTTATGACCACAAAAAATGTCCCCGGCAGCACCAATCTATTTCAGAGAAGATGTTGGGCATCAAAGAAACTCCATATGGAGTTTATTTTCTTTGTGGCAAAAGTTAGCCACTGGGCAAGAAAGTGTCCTTGCCTTAGCTGCTGACAGTATGCTGTCCAAATTAGACCACAGGACACAAAAGAAAGGCAACTGCCAAGCTCTGCAAGACACGGTAGGACAGTCCTTCAGAATTCCCTGCTTCTCAGGAAAGTCTGTCAGATATGCTAGGCCTGTAGGCCAGAGTTGGATGTCCCAGTGTTACAGAGGAACTTTAGGTGACTGTCTAGGCAGCCTGATGTCCCTGTTGTTAGGTAACATTTCACCCTTTTGGGGTCTTTGATAGAGTTGAAGACTAGATAGTTATAATTATAGTTTTTCTTAGTTATGATAAAAAGTGCATTAGATGTAAAACTTTAGACTTGCCAAGACAAGATAGATAATAGAGTATTTTCTCTAATTTTGCAAATATAAATGGACTGGATATTGTAACTGTAATTCTTACCTAATAACTGTTCTGTTGTATTTGATCTTATTATGTAAAAGTTAAAATATTCCGTTTTAATTGCCAAAAGGGGGGTGCTGTGTAATAATCCTTTTGTATACTGTGAAGATTTGTTGCTGTGATTGGTTTAATAAAGAAGCTGACTAGCCAATAGCTAAGCAGGATAAGGTTAGGCAAGAAAGCCAAATTGAGAATGCTGGGAAGGAGAAGGGCAGAGTCAGAAGACTCATCAGCCAGACGCAGAGGAAGCAGGAGATGAACATGTCATGATAATAAAGGTACCACCATGTGGCAGAGTGTAAATAATGAATATGCGTTAATTTAAAATGTAAGAGCTAGTTAGTAATAAGCCTGAGCTATCAGCCAAGCATTTGCAGTTAATAGAAACCTCTGAGTGATTATTTGGGACCAGGGGTAGGGACAGGAAACATCTGTTTACAGTATAGTAAACTACATTTTTATGAAATATGTATACTTGTATATTTGTAAAAATAGAAGTTACTAGAATTAAATGTGTGAAGTAATCACAGTAATGGGTAGAATTTTTTATTTTAATACATTTTTACTGTGAATGTATATGTTTTTATGCTGTATTTGTATCTATGTACAGGTTTGTAGTGTTTGTGTGTGCACATGCATGCATATGTGCAGAGGCAAGAGACCTCAAGTACCATTCATGTAAACTTTCACCTCTCTTTTTTAGAGAGAAGGACTTGAACTCAGGTCCTAAAGCTTGAACAGCAAGTACTCTTACCCACAAAGTCATTAAAGTCATTGTCCAAGCCCACTCAATATTTGATTTTAAAAATAATAGTATTACTAACCAAAGTTTCTTGATAGAGGGGAAAGCAAACAGTCTTATGTAATCGCTTAAGATTTGCCTGGATGTATCTTATATAAAGCACTTCATCTAGCTTCCTGTACATGATTTCAGGTTTGAGTCTCTATCAGTTAACTAGGAATTAAGTTTTTGTACTCTGGATGTTTGTAACAAATATTGGTCCTTTAACGTCTTTGAGATCTGCTGCATATGACATTTAAAATGTTTAAGTTTTCTGCCGTGAACCATGACCATGCCTAAGAGCAATCTTTGAAGTCTCCAAAAGGAGGATGGGGCCCCACAATGATAGACTAGGACTATGATAATGCCACTAAGCTGAAAAGCAGCACCCAAAGATCAGCTTTGGACAACAAACTGCTCAGGACAATTTTGAGGTGGTTAGCTGAGATGACACAGCCTCACAGGCTACTCTAGTCATGACTTGAGACAAGCCCTGCATTTTCTCATTATGCAGAGACTGGATAACGTGATATAGCTACTTCTTCCAGGACTTGACAATTAGCCCAAATTTTTCTTTTCAGGATCCCCTAAAGATTTCATCACCCCCAGACAGCAGGAAGTGATTTTAAGAACATGATGCCCACATTACCAAGAGGTGGGATGGGTGGTTTTTGGTTGTTCAGTGGGTTATGGATATTTGTCATTGTTTAGGGTGGTTTATTACAAGTTGTTCTTGGTAATCGTTAGGTAAAATGCTGAACAAAGGAGATTAGATTCAGGGATATCATTCTAAAAAGAAAAAGGGGGATATAGAAATAAGATAAAAGTGTAGATTATTGAATATACTCTGAAAAGAAAGAGGGGGGGATATACATATGATAGGATAAAAAAGTAGATTATTGAATCTACTTTTAAACCAAAACAGCAACTACTAGTTTTAAATATTTTACATTGATATGAATCTTTGCATATTGATACAAATTTTAGATTATTTTTGTTTAAACATACTGCACATATATTTCTAGCCTTGTTCAAGGTATTGAACCTATACAACTCATTTAACAATATAATGCAAATTTCTAGTCCTTGAAAGTTATTATTAAAAACTATTTAGGATAATAAGGAAATGCTGGTTAGTAGTCACCTATTACAATCAAACTTGTAGTCATGTTAGGTATGTTTTCAAGGTCAAACAGATAGACAGGTGGTCTTCAAACACTTCAGAGATCTACAGAATATGGCAATTAAGATGTTTTAATAACATAAGTTTTTTTTGTTTGTTTGTTTTTATGACAATGAGACATGTCTGTTCCTGGCAGCACCAATCTACTTCAAAGAAGATGATGGACATCGGAGAAACTCCACTTGGAGTTTACTTTCTTTGTGGCAAAAGTTAGCCACTGGGCAAGAAAGTGCTCTTGCCTCAACTGCTGACAATATGATATCCAACTTGGACAAGCAGGACACAAAAGAAAGTGAATGCTGAACTTTACCAATAGGACAGCCCTTTAGAATATCTTGCTCCAGAGAAAAATCTGTCAGATATGCCAGGCCTGTAGGCCAAAGATGGATGCCCCAACATTATATAGGAACCTTGGGTGACTGTCCAGGCTGCCAGCTGTTTCTGTCATTTCTCACATTTTTTTGGAAGTCATTTGCTTGCACTTCCTGCTTACTCAGGTAGTATTATTTCCTTCTTGGGTCTCTGATGGAATTGAAAACTTTAGAGTTATAATTTTCCTTGTGGTCAGATTCAGAAAAGAAATTCACTAAAAGGTGTAAAGTGTAGAGGTTGAGAGACATTAAAAGATAGTTTTGTTAATGCAAGTCAGAATAGAAAGTGAATTAGGTACAACACTTTGGACTCACCAAAATAGGATAGATTATAGAGTATTTTCTTTGAATTTATCATATGTTTATGAACTAGACATTGTTGATGTATTTATTGCCAGTATATATTTTATATAGTTATTGTACTTATTGTATATAGTTTTTCTTGTATTAGTTATAACTTTCTTATTTTAGATAAAAAGGGGGAAATGTGGTATTATTTTATTTGTGCTTTACCAAATAAAGCTTGCCTGAAGATCAGATGGTGGAGCTAGCCATTAGTTAACCATAGAGGACTGGAGGTCTGTATAGACTGAAGATAGGAAGTGATAGGGCTGGGCAAACAGAGGAATATAAGGTGGGTGGAGACAGGGGCTTGCCCACTTTTCGATCTGAGAATAATGGAGGTAAGAGGTGACTTTGGCTGCTCCTTTACTTCTATGATCTTTCAGCATTTACCCTGATATCTGACTCTGGGTTTTATTATTAAGATCAATTAGAATTCATGCTATAGAAGCACAGACCATGGAGACATTAATTACTGACTTGTCCCCCTGGATCACTCACCTTTCTTTTTTTTTTATAAATCAATACTGCCTATCCAAGAATGGAACCACCCACAGTGGCATGGGCCCTCCTACACACAAATGAAAGCAAAAACTAAATCTACCATGTGAGTTGGCTATGCCACTACCTGGCTCGCATATGTCCAAAGGACTTGACATCACATTCCACAGATACTTGCTCAACCATATTTATTGCTGTTTTATCTACAATTGTTACAAAATAGAGACAACCTAAATGTCCTTTAACTGACTAATGGAAAATGAAAATGTGGTACATATACACTATGGAATACTATCCAGCTGTGAAGAAAAATGAAACAATGAACTTTGCAGGTAAATGGATTGGAACTGGAAAATAATACATTAAGTGAGATAATCCAGGCCCATTAAGACAAACACTGTAAGCACCTGTGTTTACTTTTAGGGCCAAAGTCACCTGTTATGGCCACAAGGAATTAAACTAGGCTGGTTGGAGGGACCACAGCAAGACGGAGGCTGTGACAATTCTATTGAGAGCAGTCAGACTTTTTATACTTTTATCAGAAACAGAAGATAACGGTAATTTCCAGGATCAATACAGTTGTAGATGCCAGGATATAGTGAAGTTTACAAGCTATAAAGAGTACAGGAGATTAATGTCTAAGACCAGTTGTCATGCCAAGCTTCCATGTTTCCTTGGCTACTAAGGGAACATACAGAGAAACACAATGTGACCTGAACACTTCTCCTGGGGGAGTGCATCGATCTCTAAGGAACTAGAAGGCACATTGTGCCCCAGGAGCCATGGCCTCTCACTTGACAAACCTATGACACATATCTCTCAAGGCAGCTAGACCAGGCCAACTCCATGATTACCTACAAAACACCCCATGTTATTTCATATCTGTGGATACAAACCTTCAGATTTGAGTATATAGCCTGAAGTAACCATAGAAACAGGGATAAGCAAGGGTCTTATGTGAGCAGGGGATAAGGGTGCAAGTGATATAAAAGGCTAAATGGGAGGGGGGCTTTAACTGAGGAGGGGGAAGAGAGGGCAATGCAGAAGCAGAGGGATGGAAGAGGAAAAAAACAGTAAGAATGTTGAAAATGCCGTAAGGAATCACATTAATTTTCATTCACCTGAAAGTAAATATAAATGCATATGTATACATACATAGCTTAAACAAAGTTAAGCCACTTGGGCTGACAATGTTCCTCCAAGATTCATAGATCATCTTAGAAAAACCCAGAACCAGGAAGGAGAATTCTTTCAAGTTGCTGGTCAAAGTTGTCCAAGTGACTCTTGCTTGCTTCCCACAGCATGACAGTAAGTCCCTATTGCTGAAGACACCATTCCCTTCAGACACAGGTCTCAGGGGATCTCAGCTTGGTCTGACCTGAAAGCCTCTTCCCTGAGGACTAGCTTTCATAGAACCCAAGGGAAGCAACTGTTAATACTTCCTATCTGTGAAGCCTATAAGCCAGAATAATGGTTATCATGGCAAGATACCTCTAAAAATGCAATCTTGACTGGTAACCAACAGTTCTCTAATTGGACTTATGCATTGCCCCAGAGAAGGGAAATCATGACTGGTATTGGAAACCTAGCCAAATAACCAGGACTAGTTACATAATGGATCTTAGAGGAGAGTCTCCAGCTGCTGTTTACTAAACCAGCATAATTTCTAACTGCATTCTAAACACTGATCCCTATATTCACAGCGAAGTGCAGCTCCAATTCTCACCAAAGAAGTTTCTCTTCGCAACACACAGAGACTGTTATAGAAAACCACAACTGGTCAAAATGCAGAGAACAACTGTTTGTGGGGTGCCCAGCCTCAATGGATGGCACAACGCCTGCACCGAAGGCTTCAGGGGCACACCAGAAGGATGGAAAGATGCTGAGAAGGGGACCAGAAATCTGTTGTAAGATTATGCTTCCTAGAAACACCAGGGAAGTGTCACACATCACACCTCAACAATATGGCTTTCTAAACAAGACCTGAACAAGGATAACACTAATAGGCATCCTTTCATGGAAGAGGGAAATCTCACGGGCTTCACCCTTAAAAATGAACTAGAGGCAACTAAAGGATGCTGAGAATTGAGAACAGGAGTAGTCTCCCTTTCCCACATTGAGTATCTCCCTAATTCTTTATCAAGGGTCAACTTTGAAATCATGTACAATCAATACTGAATGAACTCAGCAGGTTTTATCTATCTGTCTGTCTATCTATCTATCTATCTATCTATCTGTCTGTCTGTCTGTCTGTCTGTC
>CABHPH010131852.1:5716-38595 GCA_902168325.1 Peromyscus nudipes | reverse complement strand
TATCTATCTATCTATCTATCTATCTATCTATCTATCTATCTATCTATCTATGAATCTATCATCTACAGATCTTTCCACACAAATCGTCAGCTATCCCATGCTTCTGTCTATATCATCTGTCACCATTCCTGCATCTCTGTCCATCCTCCCAGCTTCCTCTCTGTCCAGCTCCTGCTAATTGACTCCTCGCTCAGCCCTGCCTCCACTGCAGCCAGTGACTGGCATAAACATGTCACTCTCTCTCCCTGAGTGCAAAGGGGAGACTTTGGCAAAGGACAGACAGGTTACTTCTGGCCCAGGGCATGCTCCATATTTAGATGACTCACACAGGTCTGGGATGGGGTGTGAGTCCTTAGAGGTTGAACAAGACATCTGCTCCCATTGACCTCTCTATTGGGTCCACACTGAGCCTCTGTCCTGTGCTGGCTGAATGTCCATTAGGATGCATCTCAGCTTACTCATCCTTCCCAAAGAGCCCTGTCCCTAAGCAGAGAGTGAGTTGAGTGGGAAAGTAAGAGTGAGATCTTCCTGACACATTTCAATACCACAAGCACAGGGGTGTCGGAAACCTTGAGGACCAAGGCATAAGAAACCATTTTGAGTCATGGTCAGCACAGGGGTGCAATGCCAGAGCCAGGAACCCACCTGGAATAGAAAGCAATGTTTTTTCTGCTTTCTCCTTTAACAGCCTCATTGGATTATGAAGTTGAGCCCTTGAGCCCTGGCAAGAAGGTTTGATGAAGCGCCCTGTCCACATGGCAGGGCTATGGGGGTGGACACTGCTGTCTCAGCTGCTCGGCTACCCTCTTCCATGGTCACTTCCTGCCTTCCTGCCCGCCCTGCGATGGTGGCAATACAAAGCTGATTCCTCCCTGGGTGGTTCCAGGCTGACAGTCTCCCCTCCTCCCCACTCTTCTAGACCCTGGAGCTGGGTGCCCTCTTACTGTGGTACCGTCTTGTCTTCCAAGTAGACACCTGAATCAGAGCACCCTGGCCCGTCCACCCTCACAGGCATACTTTCAGCACCAGGCCCCAGAGCCAGCCTGCTTTTACTCTGTGATGCGTGAGTCATGGTTGCTGGAATTACCACCATCCACAGAGCACACCTCCTACCTGGGGTCTGCTGACACATCCAAGGCTGGCCCCTGGCCAGCTTGGGCTGTGTTCTGCGGAGGGTGTGCCAATGGCTCACAGGAGCGCTTGCTGGCTTGCTACACACCCAAGGGAGGTCAGGCAGAGACAGCAAACTGTTTCTTTTAGGCGTGGACTTACATTTCGATCTGGGGGCAGCCCTGTTTGCGTAATTTGTCACTATTCAGCCCCTTGACCTACTGGGAGGTCAGCGAGGTTCTCCTGCCCCCGTGGCGGCTCCTCTGCAGGTGTTCTCCTGACTGGCCAAGTGTTTACCTGTCGGTGTGTGACTCATCCTGGGTGCTTCCCCAGGGAGATTCCTGCCTGCCTAAGAGGAGCTTCCCTGGTGGCTCAGTATGGCCCAAACGCTTCACTGAAATAAAAGAGAACAGGAGTCTGGGAGTGTCTCCTTTCAGATGTCTGTGTTGTCCCTTCAGCCCTAACCATTTTTTTTTTGTTTTGTTTTTTTGAGACAGGGTTTCTCTGTGTAGCTTTGGCACCTGTCCTGGATCTCGCTCTGTAGACCAGGCTGGCCTCGAACTCACAGAGATCCACCTAGCTCTGCCTCCTGAGTGCTAGGATTACAGGCGTGTGCCACCACCACCCAGCACCCTAATTATTCTTTGGACCAAGTGGAGAATCTTCCTTGGGGTTATTTACCCAGCATGTTAGTAGCCATGGGCCATGGAAGCAAGGCTGGGCAGCAGTGGGAGGCAGAGGCAGGAGGATCACTGTGAGTTTGAGGCCAGCATGGTCTACAGAGCGAGATCCAGGACAGGCACCAAAACTACACAGAGAAACCCTGTCTCAAAAAACAAACAAACAAACAAACAAACAAACAAACAAACAAAGGGTGAGAGCCATAAGACAATAGAATCAGCCCATAGGACAGACTCTGAAGTACATGGTTAGCCAGATTGCCTCTGAAAGTTCCAGACAGCTTCCTTTTTGCCTCTCTTCCGGTTTGCTGGTTAAGGCATCCCTGACTTGTGGTTCTTCAGGCCCGTCTGTTTCGTCTTGAGGAGGCCTCTTCTTCGTGTGTCTCTGTGTTACATCTCTTCTTACAGGCGGTGCCAGCTCACCTACATGTCCTTATTTCTAAAGAGTCACATCCTGGGGTCTAAGTTTAGGATTTGAACGTATCTTTTGGGGATCGGGCCTCAACTCTTGGTACTTTCGTAATTTTGAGACTGGATCTCACTACGTTGCCCAGGCCAGTCTTGAACTCACTCTGTAGGTGGCCATGAACTCACAGTCCTTTTGCCCCAGCCTCCCGAGGGGCTAGAGTGACAGGCCTGTGACATTAGACCATGCTAATTTCCTTCTTATTATGGTTACTAGTTTCCTTAGCCAACTGCCAAACCAGACAAAGAGTACAGAAGTGGATGGCAAGAAAAAAGAAGGCCGAGTGTGGAGATCTGGGCCCTGATGCCAGGAAGCTTAAGGAGCGGAGGGAGAAGGCCAAGACTAAGGCTGGCTGCTCTCTCCCATTCTGTCCTGTGAGGGAGGCCCGAGTAGAAGCTTTCATACTCCTGATTCCACCACAAGGAGACACTTCAGGAAAATAAATGACAACCGGGACATACTGTCAGTGACAGAGAAACAAGGGGCTCCAGAATGTCCCAAGGAGTAGCCGCCACAGCAGGGGTTCTCAACCTGTGGGTCACGACCCTTTCCCAGGGATCACCTAAGATCGTCAGAAAACACAGATATTTACATGATGACTCATCACAGTAGCAAAAGTGACAATTATTATGAAGTAGCAATGAAAATAGTTTTATGGTTGGGGGTCACCACAACATGAGGAACTGTGTTAAAGGGTCACAGTGTTAGGCAGGGTGAGAACCACTGATCTACATACTCCTTGTCAGTGCCTGCTGGGAGCTTAGAGATCAGTGGGGCAGAGCCTGGCATTCTCCCTCGGAGGCCGGGCTGGGAAGAAACCAACCCAGCTTGTATGTTTGGATGACAAATGAGACTTAATAACAACCATGAGCATCCTGGGGACTTGGGAGTTTATGGCACCTCTCCTGGCTGGCACTGTCCTCAGTGAAATTTCCCAGTTCAGTCCCAGCCACTCTTCCTAAAGCTTTTGCCTGAGCTAGCCATGTGACTCCTCAAGGGTTTATGACGTCATACTTGTTAGCTCTGTTTTGCAGGTGGGGAAATGGAGGCACAGAGGTAGAGAAGGAGCTGTGGTTTGGACAGCTGGTGGTGGCAGAGTGGATCTGAATCACAGCAGGTGGCTTCACACACTTCAACTATAATTTTGACAGTACTGGGGCTAGAACCTGGGACCCTGTACTTTTGAAGAGAGCTCTCTGCCCCTAAGCCAACTTTTGGAGATTGTTCAAGGTCGTAGGAAATAACACAGCAGATCCCATGTACCGTTAACTACTGTCTCTCGTGATACCCCTGGGAAAGCCACTTTACAGCATTGTGACCAGATGTGGGACAGATCTGACTTCTTACCCAGAAACTGTCCCACCACGCAGGCTGACAAGTCGTTTTCTTTCTTTTTCCTTTATTTTGTTTTTTTAAAGCCAGGGTTTTTCTGTGTAGCCTTGGCTGTCCTAGAACTAGCTCTGTATACCAGGCTGGCCTCGAACTCACAGAGATTCACCTCTGCCTCCCAAGTTCAAGGACCAAAGGTGTGCGCCACCATTGCCCAGCTGACACATTGTTTTCTTAACTTGAATCAGATGTCAGTGTTTCTAGTTTTAATGATGTCCATTGTGTACAAAGCTACTCAAGAAAATCCTCAGTGAATTGGAGTTGGTGACCTCAAAGGCACTTTGGGGTTTAACATCCTATCTGGGTTCCATCACAAAATAGCTACAACTGCACCTTCCGTCCGTGTGAGACAGACTGCGACCCCCTGTCCCCACCAAGAGGAGAGTCCTGTGGTCCTTGTGGGGTTCTTGTGGTCTTGTGATGATAGAGGAAGGATTCTAACAGACACAAGAATAAGTCATGAATGGTGACGGAGCGTTCTCCAGCTTCTTCAGAGGGTGCCGCCATGCTGTGAGGAAACCCTTGCTCACTCTGTAAGATACTCCATGGAGAGACCAGGAGAAGCTGCTGTGACCCCAGTCTGCCGACAGCCACTAGCGGTGTGGACATATCAACTTCCAGCTGCGACAATCGTGACAGCAATGACCGGCTTTGTCTGGATCCTTGTCCTGCAGGAACCCGAGGATGTGACAAGTGTGGTGTGTAATGTCTTTAATCCTAGTACGGTTTCTTATGTCGCTTTGGGAACTGCAACCCAGTCCTGCAATTATTCTTTGGGTAACCACTGTGCATACTTTTCACCTTGCAGTGTGCTGGGTATGGGAGGGGGATGCAATGATGAAACCAGGCTGGGTCATGGTGGCCTTGGGGCCTCCATCCCAGCAAGCCCAGAAGGTGAAAGTGCCATGCGGCTTTCTCCTCTGCCGGGGTTTGTTTGTGTTGCCGTTTTATTCTGTTTTTAAAAGAGAAGGAAACTTGGCCTGGATCCTCAAAGGGCTTTGAAGCTCCTGCCAAACAACTCAGCCAGAAGCTCTTGGGACTGGCTGTGCCACTTCAGCCGGCCTGAGTAGAGTCAGCCACGGGCCACTTTTTGTGGCCTTGCGGAGGACTTCTGTACCTTGAGGTCTTCGTTTGGCCCTCAGTCCCACAGCTTCTCACTTGGGGTGGGGGTTTCAGAGACACATAAGGACGTGGAGGGCTCAGTCCCTGGCTCTGCATCCAACTAGGATGACCGTTTTTGAAGCTGTTTAGAGAGGCCCATCTTGGGCTTGCTGGAGACTCCTTGTCACGGTCTTCTAAGGATGCTGCAGAGGTCAGTGGGGATGGAAAAAGCCAGTTATTTCCCATGGGGAAGGCCAAGGCTCAGGTTCGCAGAGTCTGCGAAAACAAGCCCTAAAGCAAGTGTTTCCAGTCCATCGGGGAGAGTGGGCAGGAGGAATTTCAAGGGACAGCTGCAGGGTGGAAACTGCCCATGGAGAAGCCAGGGACAAGAGTGACCCCGGGGTTGGGTGCTGTGGCCAGACCCTGGGTTGACTTTCCCGTGGGAACTAGGGACGGTTACAGATGGCCTTGGCTCACATTGGCACTGCGACCAGAGCATGCCTTCAAAGCATCCTTTCAGCAGAAGGTGTCCCAGCATGTGTCACAGGCCCTTGTCCCTTTCAGTTCATGGCAAGAGAGCAGGTGGCTTTCAGCAGAGCCTGCACAGGCCCAGGATCCTACAGAAGACCCTACTTGAAACACCCAGCCTCTGGCTCCCATCTTCTACCACAGGGTCCCATGCTTTCTCGGAAAAGCTTCCTTCATGTTCTTCTGTAGCTGGAGTTTTCTCCAGTCCTGCCTGACCCACGGTCAGGACAAATCTCTCTCACCCGCCAGTCCTGCAGCCGCTCAGACCCAACCGCATAAACACACAGAGACTTATATTGCTTACAAACTGTATGGCCGTGGCAGTCTTCTTGTTATCTAGTTCCTCTATCTTAAATTAACCTATGTCTATAAATCTATACCTTGCCACAAGACTCGTGGTATCTTACATGTTGGTACTCATGGTGGCAGCTGACAGCGTCTCCTTACTCAGCCTTCCTGTTCCCAGAATTCTCTTCTCTGCTTGTCCCGCCTATACTTCCTGCCTGGCTACTGGCCAATCAGCATTTTATTTATACAGAGCGATATCCACAGCATTCTTCTCATACTTTCTTACCACCTGCAAGGGTGGCTAATCACATCACCACATCTCTTGGCCATGGTGGTTGGTTCGTAGGTAGGTACCTGACCAATTCTTTTTTGTTTTGTTGTGTTGTGTTTGTTTGTTTTTAAGACAGGGTTTCTCTGTGTATCTCTGGCTGTCTTGGAACTAACTCTGTAGACCAGGCTGGTCTCGAATTCAGGGATCCACCTGCCTCTGCCTCCCGAGTGCTGGGATTAAAGATGTGCTCCGCCACTGCCTGGCTACCTGACCAAATTTTGGTCAACAATAGTCATTCTTAGAACTTGGTTCATACCCATGAAAAGAAGGATACCCACTTTCTATGGAGCCTCAAGCAGAGATACATAGCTGAGACCACTACATGAGGAACATCAGAGGGATAGCACACACTGGAGAATGTGGGTACACTGAGGAGAGATGATACGGGTGATAGCATTTGCACCTAGCCCCACCCAGCACCTCACTTTCCATTGAGGGCAGTGAATTAATTACTTTTCTTGTCTATATGACAAAATATCCTTAAAATCAACTTAGGGGAAGGGAGTTTATTTTGGCCTACAGTTCCAGTAAATCACGGCAGGGATGGGAGGGTAGACTTTATGGTGTTAAAGCATGGTGGCTCTTATACCTTGGCAGATCAGGATACAGAAAGCTGGACCAGAAGTCTCAAATCAGAGCCGGGCCATTGCCCTCAAAGACCCACCCTTAGTGACCCAGCTCCAGCATCTGTGCCTGCGGCCGCCAAGTTTCCACAGACTCTACAAACAGCATCACCAGCTGCCACCAAGTATTCAAACCCTGAGGCTATGTCACATTCCAACCACGACACAGAGGGACAACCACTTCATTTTTATTTTATTAAGGTTTATTTTTATTTTCATGTGTGTTGCATGTGTGTATGCCCCATGTGAGTGCAGGTGCCCATGGTAGTCAGAAGAGGGCAGCAGATCTCCCGGAGCTGGAATTATAGGTGCTTGTCTGTGAGACTCTCAATATGGGTGCTAGGAAACAAACTCCAGTGTAGATGTAACCAACCGTCTTATAAATAAGAAACACAGAACCAATGCAAAGAAGAAAGCCAAGAGGTCAGAGCTAAGAGCTAAAACCTTACCCTTCCTCCTGCAGTGGTCCTACCTCTCCGAAGGAGCCATTACTTCCTGCTTAAAGTCTTTATATAGTCTCTGTTCTGCCTTCTCATTGGTTGTAAACCCAACCACAGGACTGCCTCATCACGGCCTGTCTGTATAGACCTCCAGGTGTTCTGTGGTTGGTATTGAGATTAAAGGCATGTGTATCCAATGCTGGCTGTATTCCTGAACATACAGAGACTTACCTAGCTTTGTCTACCAAGTGCTGTGATCACAAGCGTACACCACCACTGCCCTGCTTTCCTATGGCTTGCTAATAGCTCTGACCCCCAGGCAACTTTATTTATTAACATACAATTAATATTTTGGTACAAAAGAAAAATATCACCATACTCCAGTCCTCACCAGGAGCAGCAAGAGCTCTTAACCACTGAGTCATCTCTCCATCTTCTTCCTCTTTTAATTTTTTTACTTATTTATTTATTAGTGTGTGTGTGTGTGTGTGTGTGTGTGTGTGTGTGTGTATGTGTGTGTTTGCATGCAACATGGTGCACATGTGGAGGTCAGAGGAAAACCTGCAGGAGTTGGTTCTCTCCTTCCATCATGTTGGTCCTGGGGATGAAATCCAGGTTGTCAGACTTGGTGGCAAGCTGCCTTATCCACGAGTCACTTCACTGGTCCGCCACTCCTCTTTTACTTGTCTTTGGACCTCTGAGTTGGCTCCTAGGGACTGGAGGCTGAAAAGCCCCTGCTGGAGCCATCCTACCTCCGGAGTTATAAATCTTGTGGCCTCCAGTAGTGAAAAAGCATGGGGTCAGGGTCACAGGAGAGGGGTGACAATCACCTCAATAAATCACAACAGTCTCACGGCTTTGGACCACAGGTCTGCTCTCTGATGGTTCAGGAGGTCTGGAGTCCTGTGTGCACAGCTTTGCACTCCTGCAAGAGGCTCCCACCTTCAGGCTTCAGTAGCAACCAGTCCTAACTCCTTCCGCTCATCTTCCAGATCGCCAGCGCGTCATAGCTCTGTCCTTGGCTCCGTGTGGCCACATCTGGGACGGGTTTGCCAAGTTTAAATACATATGTGGTCAGACCAGAACCACTTGGGGCTTGGGTCACTCATGGCCCTCTTCCCCACAGGGTCCTCAGCTTTGCTCAGCAAAAGGCCAAGGAAGGGGGCATGGCCACAGCATGGCTGAGGATGGCATTGTTCTGCCTGCCGGTCACAAAATCAGCAGGCACTTATCATGTGCCTATTGTACACTCTTAATGGTTGTTCAGGGCTCAAAGCAGCTGTCTGTTTTTAAAGTTAAAAACCATACAACAAAGACTGTTCATAGTATTTGCAAAAATGTCCCCAAACTGAAGGACTGGGAGGTAGCTCAGTCAGTAAAGTAGTACCTTGAAAACACAAGGACCTGAGTTCAGTCCCTAGCACCCATTTTATAAAAAAGCCATGTGGTGGTTCACAGTTATTACCCTAGCCTAGGAGGATGCCTGGGGCTCACTGGCTAGCCAGTCTGTCTAGTTGGTATGCTCCAGGTCAGTGAGAGTCTCTACCTCTGAAAACAAGGTGGACGGTAACTGTGGTCATTATGACACCATGACACTGACTTGGGGAGGAAGCAGTCCATCATGAGGAAAGGTCAGGCATTCAAAGTAGGAATCTGGAAGCAGGAACTGAAGCTGAGGCAATGGAGGAATGCTGCTTATTGGCTGGTTCCCTGTGACTTGCTCAGCCTGATTTCTTACGGTGGTGCCTAGGAATGGCGCTGCCCATGGTGGGCTCAATCATCAGTCAAGAAAATGCACCACAGGCTTGCACAGGCCAATCTGGTGGGGGAGTTTTCTCAACGGAGGTTCCCTCCTCTCAGGTGATACTCTAGCTTGCTCAAAACTTGTCAGCACAGTACCTTAGGGATGGCGAGGTATACTGTCTTCTCTCTCTCTCTCTCTCTCTCTCTCTCTCTCTCTCTCTCTCTCTCTTTCTCTCTCTCTCTCTCTCTCTCTCTCTCTCTCTCTCTCTCTCACACACACACACACACGTATGCGTTCACACACATGATCACATAACTGAAAGTTTGGTGTTTTCGAATCCCAAGTGTGACTGAATTGCTCCTTCGGTTTCTTGTTGACAGCATAAGCAAGCTAGAGTCATTCTTTCTCTTCTTTGATTTATACAAAAAGACCAGTACCAAATGCCACAGAGATAAGGAAATTCTTGCCCGTTGAAAGTCAGAGCCAAGGGAGGGGGCTTTGTCATGGCTGACCCCCTCGGCCCTCTGCCTGGCTCTCCATAAGCAGGCTGAGCCTGGGTATCGAACCTGTCTACATGGCAGTCAGTTTTCTGCCCTTAGAAATACAGGTCCTCTGTGGGTGTGTGACCAGGGCAGATAAGCCCAGGAAGGAGCTGTGGGTCTGAGAGGAGCTCAGAGGGACATGCATAGATAGGTACACCTACCTGTTCCTGCTGCAGGGAACAGAAACCACTTCTCTGCACTCAGCCCCACAGCTGCCTACTAAATCTTGTGAGCCTTAGTTTCCTCTGGGCGTGGCTGTGAGTGAGTTTCTAGATGGGCTCCACTGAAGCAGGAACTCACTCTGGATATGGGCAGCACTGTTCCAAGGATTGGAGCCCTACATTGAACAAAAAGGAGAAAGTGAGCTGAGCACCAGCATTCATCTCTCTCTGCTTCCTGACTGTGGATGCATACGACCAGCCGCCTCATGTTCCCACTGTCACGCCTTCCCCATCGTGATGGACTGTACCTTTGAATGGAGCCACAATAAACCCATCTTCCCTTAAGTCGCTTCAGTCTGTTATTTTTGTTGCAGCAACAAGGAAGTAACTGAGACAAAGATGGAGCCCTGGAATGAGAAGCTCCCTTTATTAACTGAACGTGGGTTCCAAGAAGGCCATTTCTGGATTATTTTCCAAGTTGAGGTGGACTGTCTTCTGCAGAGACACCCCCTCATCCTGCCGCACTATTGACAGGGCTCAAGATACAGAGTCAGCCTGGAGGGCCTCCAGTAGGTGAAGGAATAACGGACATGTGGCATATACACACAGTGGGGTATTAGTCATAATGAAAGAAATTCCATCATCACAGGGACATGGATGGAACTGGAGATCATGAGTCAGGCAAAATAAGACTCAGAAAGACACGGATTCTCATATGAGGAATCTAGATGATCTGTGTATGATATCATAAATAAATATATATTATATGTATGGCACAGATGGAGTAGTGTGTTCAAAGTACAACGAACACTTGAATAAAAGTCATAAATTATGAAATTCATTTTGTACAATAAATATATGCTAATATTTTTATTATTATTAATTAATTTATTTATTTAGAGTTTCTCTGTGTAACAGCCCTAGCTGTCCTAGAACTTGCTCTGTAGACCAGGCTGGTCTGGAACTCACAAAGATGCACCTGCCTCTGCCTTGCAAGTGCTGGGATTAAAGGCGTGCACCACCATCTCCTGGCCTAATAATTTTTTCTATAACATGAATAAAAGCACAAACCCTCGTCTCTTGCAGGTGCAGAGAGGAGGGCAACAGCACAGGTTGGAGGAGGCTAAGCAAAGAAGGACCCACTCATTAACATCATCTGGGTCGGTCTGTGATGGCCGCAGCATCAAAATCCCAGACTGGGCAACTCACGATCGGTAGACATTCACTCCCAGCTCCAGGGGCTGCAAGGTCAAGACAGCTCTGTGTCTCCCAGTTCAGAGATAGCATCTCCGGGACATGGGGCTCTCTGGGGTCTTTTCTACTGGCTTCTTGTCCCATGCCGTGACAAAACACCCGGACCAAAGCTACATGAGGAGAAATCTATTCTGCCTGCCAGCTTGAGTGGACTTAGTCACAGGAGCATGAGGTCGCTGTCACATCACATCCGCAGTCAGGAAGCAGAGGGGCATCTCTCGCCGCCGAGGCTCAGCTCTCTTTCTCTTTTATCTAGCTCAGGACCCCAGATCATGGGGTCAATTAAGGGTGTGTTGATACGATTTCTAGCCACGTTCCTCATGGCCATGCCTGTGCTTGGGAGACGCTTAGTCACTAACGTGTCCTTTCTCCTCAGTTTAACATCTCTGGAAACTTCCTCACAGACGTGCTGGGAGGTATGTCTTCTAGGTGAGCCTACATCTTGCCAAGCTGCCAATCAATGTTAACCATCATAATCATTTCTGCTTTGGAAGGGAAGGAAGGGAAGGTATAGAGGAGGGGAGGAAAGGGGAAGGAAGGGAAGGGAGAATGCTGTGTCCCTGGAGCTCTTGGACCCAGCCAACTAGACAAGTTTAAACTATACCTCCCCCACCCTTACCCCATTAGGCTCTTAGGGCTGAGGAGGCTCTTAGCCATAGGCATTATTTGACCTCCACACCTAGGTAGACATCGGGATCCCCTGGCAGACAGGTATACCCCAGAGAAATCCAGCTAGCTAGCTGTCCCCATGAACTACTTGAGGATGAAAGATGCTGTTTCCACCGCTGGTTACCTTCATGGGGATGTTGCAGGGGAGGAGTGACGGGCACAGAGAGTGGTGATCAGCCCCTCATTCAGCCCTCTGCCCTTGAGGTTTGCTTCTGTCGTGTCCACATCTGTAATGGATGCAGCTGGGAACTTGCTGGACCGCACAGATATTGCTGTGCAGGGCTTCTAGGAGGGCCAGAGGAAGGTGCCTCACAAGATGGGCTTGGAAGGCCCAAGAGTAGAGCTGACCCCAGGCCTGGAAGAACCGCACAAGGGTGCAGCCAGGTGCTCATCCTGTGAGGCAAAGGCTCCGGGCACTGCCCTAGCTCAGGATCCCCCAGTCTTGGGGCCACAAGTCCTGTCTTGTGTTTCTATCAGAACTTCCCAGTGGCCTGGAATGTGTTTCATCTCCTTCTTAATTGTATGGGGAGGGTGGGGGGGGAGACTTCATTATTCCTTTGAGAATCTGAAGGGCTGGGGAGACTATTCTCATTGCCTCCATCCATCTCAGGAAGGAGATAACAAGCTTTTGCCAAAACTTGTGTGAACTGCTAAGAAAACATCAAGAGGCCTGTTCTGAAGAAATTTGAGGGGGGGGGGGCGAAAAATTAACAATCAAAGGGAAATTTGAGGAGGTAGGACCAGGGGAGTTTCCTCTGTTTTCTCCCTCTGAGCTGCAGACATCTCTGTCATCTTCTAGATTGTTCTGCTGGGGATGGGGGTAGGGGGGGGGGGGGCGTATCTGAGTGGATGAAAACTGTACCCATGAGCCCAGGGAGAGGCACGTAGCGTGTTAGATCCACTGGACTTACAGGAGGCTATGAGACACTGGGTGGATGTTGGGAACCGAACTCAGGGCCTCCTCTGCAAAGAGCAGCCAGTGCTCTTAACCACTAACCCATCTCTCCAGCCCCTTGATGATTCTTAAAATAAACCTCCCTTCTGTCTTCCCAATATCGCAATCCAATGGGATTCAAAGCGCCAAAAGTTTAATTCTGAGCAGCCAATAGCTGTCATCCCAACCATTTTGCTCGAGGAAGTTCTCAAATTCCCAACACACCAACAACATGGTTTCCACCCTGAAACCTTTCCGAAAGGGTCGTGAGAAGTGAAATATGTTACCGTTTCATTCCAGGCCACTGGTCTTCTTCCTAATAATCTTTGTTGTACTTCAGAGCATGAAGGACTCTGGCTCCTGTGATTTCCGAGAAAGGGCAAGAAGCCCCAAGACAGAAAAGCACAATGGCCCAGGGACCTCAGGGCGAGGCCTCCTGGGGCCTCTGCCGCAGGGTCAGCTGCCTCCAGGGGTTGGAAGTCTGCCCCATTGCCCATGGACCAGCAGGCAGGCTGAGGCTCTTCCTGCCTCTCCGGAGGGAGCTGCAGAGAGAGCAGGCAGCCCTGCTGCTGTTCTTTGAAGCTGTAGAGTCTCATTCCCCCACCCCACCCCGCCCCTCCCGTCTCACCCCTGCTGCTGCTGAGAAAGGCTTGGTAAGGTCAGCAAGGGCTCAGCCTGGATGGTGGGAACTGAGCGCAGCCGCTAGCTCCGCCCACCTGCCGCTAGCTGCAAGGCCACGCCCCCGGCCCTAGGCACTGACCGCTGGCTAGGGTAGCAGAAGGTGTGGGAGCCTTCTGGAAAGGGTTTCCCAGCAGGTTATCGGCGAGGCTGCAGAAGGTGGGTGGTATCCAGGCTCTGCGTGTCAGTGGGCTGCTTCAGGTTCCCAGTGTCTGTTCACCCATCGTGCGTCCTGGATTCACAGCCCATCAGAGCTGAGCCCATGGCCACGAAGACAGTGAACTCCTGAGAAGCGCTGCTTTCTCAGCTTTGTTTTGGGGACTCCCCCATTAATCATGATCATCCCCAGGGACCTTTGACTGGGGCCTTGCTGGATACAGCTGCTCACTTCTCACACTCTCCTTGGGTGGGGCCAGGCCTGGCTCAGGCTACAGAGCATAGACCGTCGATTCTCAACCTGTGGATTGCGACCCCTTTGGAGGTCGAAGGACCTTTTCACAGGGGTCACCTAAGACCACTGGTAAACACAGATATTTACATTGTGGTTCATAGCAATAGCAAAATTACAGTTAGGAAGTAACCATTGAAATAATTTTATGGTGTGTGGGGGGGTGGTCACCAGAGCGTTAAAGGGTCACAGCATTGGGAAGGTTGAGAACCACTGGCCTAGCATGGACTCAGCAAGTCCTGATCCTGACCTTGTCTCTAGCTAGACCTGCAGAACTCATGGTTTTTGTTTTTGTTTTGTTTTTGTTTTTTTTTTTTTTTTTTACAGTGCAGTGGATTGAATTCAGGGCCTCGAGTATGCTAGGCAAGCACTCCGCCACTTAGCTACAGCCCTAGCCCATCAACAGAATACTCTGTGACCCTCAGTTCAGGACCCAAATCCTTACTATATACTGTCAAAGATGTGGGGGGAGCTGATCCTGGGAAAGGCTGGGTTCCTGAATCAGGTGAATCTGAGTGGGAAGGTGGTGGGTTTGCAGAGTGATAGCAGGGATCGCTCTTAGGCTGTCAACTGCCTCAGACACTGGACCCAGAGAGGTGAAGAAATTCAGGGCCACGGATGACAGGCAGCAGCAGAATACTGGCCCCTCCTGAGTGCCACATTTAGATTCTCCTGGAATTATGATGGTAGTCCCTCCCAGAAAACTCCACAAAATATAAAATTCACTGACCGCCTGAGCCTGCTGAGCCTCCCCTCTTCTCTCCTCCCCTTCCCGTTCCCCCTTCTCTTCCCTCTGTCCCTTTCCCTCCTCTCCCCTTCTCTCTCCTCTTTTTCTCTTCCCTGCCCAGGATCCAGGTCTCAACCTCATGGCCTTGAGCCCTACTCCATCAAAGAAACTGCAGCTGCTACCATTTCCCAACAGCATAACCCAACAGAGCTTTATATCTATTGAAAGGCTGATAGTCCAGGGAAAGGAGCAAGTTAAAAATTAAAATTTTGGTTTCAACTGAATGCATATTACTTTCACAACTGAGGTCAGAAAGTCCTGTGTGGAAACATTGAAAATTTGAGATTATCTACCATCTGTCTATCATATAGCTGCCTATCATCTATCTGTCAATCATCTGTCTAACATCTATCTACTATCTGTCTGTCTTTTGACTATGATCATCTATCTACTATCTGTATACCATCTATCTGTCACCTGTTTATCTACCCATCCTCTATCACAATTCACTACTTTCATGTGTAAATTTCCTTTAGTTTTAGTGCACTTCCGGGTCAGGCCATCATCATCGCTTTCTAACTCTAAAACATTTCCATCACCCCAAGAAGACACACCCTGGCTATTCTAGCCCCTTCCCACCATTTCCCCCTTGGCCCCTAGAAACTGCAACTGTGTGTTTTCTCTCTATGGACTTGCCAGCTCTGGACTCGTTCTATTGAAGGACTTCTCCAACAGAAGGCTTTGGCACCTCACTTTCTTCATCTAGGGCGATGTTTCCAAGGTCCCCCCACACTGGAGCACAAATCACTATTTCATTCCTTTTGGTGGCTGAGTGCTATTCTACCACACATGTCACTCAAAAAAACTGTCTCAAAAAAATAAGGTGGACTATCAAAAAAAAAAATAAGGTGGATAGCGTCCTGAGGAATGACACCCCAGAGGTTGACCTCTGGTCTCCAAATGCATGCAGACACGGGTGCTCACATATGACCATGTGCACACGCACAGGCACACGGGGGAAATGAGAACTTACTAAATGGAGTGATTGGAATCCTGCCTCTCCATACTTAGAAACTGAAGTCACGGAACATGTGAGAAGTGCAGAAAGTCCCTTTCTAAAAGACAGTTACTTTCTAGAAATATCTAGTCATTTGGCCTCTTCCCTGACACTTTCTTCAGTCACAAATGAAGGAACTCACAGCCCTTGCCCAGGGTGCCATAGTCTATGGAGACAAGAATCCCTCAATGTATCATTCTGTACTTTGGATATCATAAGACTGTAGTGGTGACTCTTGTTTCCTTCCAAAGCCCATTGCCAGGATTTATGCTCACAAAAGCTCAGCTTAGAGCCTGTGCACACAGAGAAAGCCCAGCCACCTCCAGGTGGCTTCCAGGATGCTTGGCCAACCTCACATCATAGGAGGGGAGCTCTTCCCCATCTGCCTTAAAGAGCTGTGTACTGGGGTGAGGACTGAGCACCCAAAGTGTGGGGAATGGTCCTTGGCACAGAGTCTGAGCTTGAGGCAAACCTTCAGAACTGTGATTCACCTCTTCCCTCCAGCCTTTCTAGACTCAGGACCTGTTGCTGTGTCTATTCCCTGGAAGTTACAGCTGCCAGGAGAGAAAGAGAGGAAGAGAAGAAGAGAGAAAGAGAGAGAAGGAAGGAAGGAAAGAAGGAAGGAAGAGAGGGAGGGAGGGAGGGAGGGAGGAAGGAAGGAAAGAAGGAAGGAAGGAAAGAAGGAAGGAAGGAAGGAAAGAAGGAAGGAAAAAAATGTTGCAGAGCCTGATGCACAGAAAGCTACACAATCTTCTGCAGACATCAAGCTACACAATCCTCTGCAGACATCAGATGAAACTCAGAGGAGAGGCAGGATCATGAGGCCTCTTCTCCCAGTCCCCGTTTGCTGTTGGCAACCTGAGAATTAATGAAGGTCCTCCTTAGCGGCAAAGAGGCCAAGGGACTAGATAGACTAGTTGGTTGGAGTGCTTCAGCCTCTCCAGTGCTACATATGCACCTGAGTGCTCCGCTGGCTTGCTGCTACAGGAGGTGTGCAACAGGAGTCTACAACAGATCACCTGGAGCAAGATCACTAAAAGATGTATATAGAGAGGGGTCTCTTTCTTCTTACCCCAGCCCCTGAACACTGGCCATAAGCCCCATCTCAGAAGCAACTGGATTCAGTTACTATTCTGCAAAGCTATTTGAAGCATATACATGAATATAAAGCAGATGGACACCAAGCATGTGCCTATAAATACACGCATGGGAAAGATAGATATGTAGTCTATATAAAAATATGAGATTTATTCTACAGAAACATATAAGTATCTATGTTAGGGTTCTCTAGAGAAATGGAACCAATAACACACACACACACACACACACACACACACACACACACACAGAGGCATATGCTCACACACACACATCCACACACATAGCCCGGTAGGCAGTGCTGTGTCTCTCTGCCCAGGAGGACAGCATGCCTTATTGGTAGAAGATCTTGCTCTTTAAGGCAGCTGCTATCCAAGACTTAGGTAGCCCCAGAAAGCTGATGTCTACCTCCTTGGTCTTTCTTGCCTTGACCCTTCCTCGGCAGCAGCCAGGACAACAAGTGTCTTGGCAGCATGCACTCAACAACACGCACAATGTAGGGCTGTTGTTATGTCGCTGTTGAGGTGTCCTTGAGATAAGTGTTTAACGCTTGTGCTGCTAAAATATATATATTTCCTAGTTGTAAACAAGATGCAGTAATGTCTGGAATTTCTTCCAAATCCCCTAGGGTTGAAGGGCTGAGCAGGAGAGAAGATAGCAGAGGCTGGCCCAGCATCCCAGAGCTGTGGGAATCATCACGAGCCGGAGGATACATTTGTCCTAGTTCTGTTTCTGTGGTGATAACATACCCTCATGGAAAGCAACTTAGGGAGACAGGGTTCATTTCAGCTCACATTTAGCTCGTCCTTGTGGGGAAGTCGAGGCAGAACAGCTGGTCACATCACATCTACCACAGTCAAGAGCAGGGAGAAATGACTGCATTCATGCTTGCTAGTGCTCAGCTGATTTCCCCACCCTCATGAAGTTCAGCATCCCTTGCCTAGGGACTGGTGTCGCCCATAGAGGTCAGATCTTCCCACATCCATTAACTTATTAAGATAATTCCCCACAGGCCTGTCTGAAGGCCAATCTGATCCAGACAATTCCTCACTGAGACTCTCTTCCCAAGTGATTCTAGGTTGTGTCAATTAACAATTACCACTAACCATCATAATATTTCACATACTAAGATGCATTCATTGTACCCAAGAGGGTGCACTGCATTCTCTCCATGGACGAGACCTCTGGGTCTCGATGACAGCAAAGGTTCCTGGTGCCTGCATCAGTTTTGCAGTTTTGCAAAATCATTTCTGCTGTAGCCAGGAGGCAGCCAGAATTCAACAGGGGTAGGTGCTTCCTCCCCTGGCAACAGCTTCCATTAACTTGCAGAACGAGCCAATCTCCCTTTTCATCCCTTAAAGACAAAAATCCACCAAAATCTTCCTGACAGCAGTCAGATGCCGTGAATTGGCTGTAAAAGAGTCCAAGGTCTCTGAGCAATTGAATGCCCTACAAAAGTAAAATAAGTTGTGTACAAATAATTCAATCCACTTGGGGAACTCTGTGTGTGTGTGTGTGTGTGGTGCTAAGCATGTTGTAGATGGTACCTCTGGGCGGTTTATTAAAGCCAGTTTCATAATTTCACAAAACCATCCTGGCATCCCACACAAAGGCTTCCCTGTTTGATCCCCTAACAACACTGCTTAGCACTTTCTGAGGATCTGGGGTTTGGAGTCTGAGCTGTTTCCAGGATTAGCTAATCTAGCATCAAAAGATACTTTCCACGCCGGCGCCTGACTCTTGAGTCCTGGTTTGACCTCCGTGGTTGGATGTGTAGTAAGGGATTTTCCAAGGTCAGTTCTGGGGGTTGGGGGGTTGACGGACTGGTTACAGTTGGGGCCTAGCCTGTAAGTGGTCTGCTTCTGACTGTTGCCACCTCCTTTCCTTCAACCATGTGGTCTACCTGGATAATCCCAGGAGCTGACGGTCTCTCTCCCAGCTCAGGACTCAAATCCGAGTCACTGCCGTGTTTACCAAAATGCAGGCATGAGGTTGGCTTAGCCAGCTCAACCTGGTTCTGAGAGTGGACACGGTCCATTCTGTCTTCCCAAGAGCAGAGAGCTCTGTACCTGGCTGTTCAAGGGATTCATATGCCCCTTTAATTTTTGGTGTTGTCTGTGTGTGGAGTTCTATGTTTTAAAGATAGAAGTAACACAGGATCATTGGATTCCAGGAAAGAGATGCTGAAAGAATATCCAGTGGTCCCTTGAGGGGATTGATGTTTCCACCCCACCACCGCCATCACATTGTCTCTGGTGTTTGTCCCCAAACGCAGTCTTACTGTGAGGAAAATGGTGAGTAGGAAAACCCAACATGAGAGTCCTGTAACCTTCCTCATCTGCATGCATCAAGGCTCTTATCTGAGGTCACAAAGCAAGGACAGATGTACAGCAACATAGTCCAGAGTGGGAGAAGCCTGGAGGACTGTGCTTAGCTGGGGCTCCTCAAAGGGTCCCTGGAGCATGAAAGCATAGTAAAACAGGTCTGGATGGAGGAGGGAATGGAACGGGATGTCCCCTCCCTCAACCCCAACAACAATAGACACAAAGGAAGTGATAAGGGGAGAGTCTCCACATGGTGCCCAATGGTGACTGTCACAGAAGCTGTGCCAGAGTGGTCATCTGGTATGGAAGCCCCACAGTCTCATCCAAAAAGGATATAGACAGAGATGTGTGCTCAGCCACAATCCACTGAACCTCAGAGTGACACTGCTCCACCACTGCCCTGGACCAGAAGTTTTGTATTCAAGTATCCAGTGTTTGTAACTGAAGTTTTTCTGTGTCCCGCCCGGTCCAAAGCCACTCAGACCCAAGTAAACACACAGAGGCTTATATTAATTAAAACTGCTCAGCCATTAGCTCAGGCCTACCACTGACTAGCTCCTACATTTAAACTCTGCCCATTTCTGTTAATCGATATGTCACCACATTTTCTATGGCTTTACCCGTGTGCCATTTACATGCTGCTCCCTGGATGGCGGGTTGGTGTCTCCTGACTCAGCCTTCCTCTTCCCAGAATTCTCCTTATCTGCTTATCCCACCTATACTTCCTGCCTGACTACTGGCCAATCAGCATTTTTTTTATCAAGCAATCAGAGCAACATACAGAGCATTCACAGCACACAGAGTGACATCATCCATCAAGTGTTACCTTCCTCGGCTCTCTAAGCCTCCCATGAGCTTCCACCTCCTTGAATATGCACAGTTAACTCTAGCAATGGTGTTCCCAGATAAATATCAGCATTCATTATAGGCTCTGTCTCTCCCCTACCCTCTGTCTCTAGACAGGAGACAAGGTGGGGTTTTTTGTTTGTTTGTTTGTTTTTCTGATTATATAGTTATAGCAAAATGTCACTGCAGGAGTATCACAGAAATCAATATACACAACAGAACCAAAAGGCTTTGCTCACTCAGTTTAAAAGTGCTGAAAGCCCTGTGGTGATACTGGGCACTTTAAATCTCTTGGATTGGCAGAGATGGAAGCATTCAATTGTAGCAGGTGCCAGGGAATGGTAAAAGTTCCCAATGGGATGGTATAAGCCAGCACAAGCCCCTTAGAGGTCATTTTCATGGGCAGGGAGCAGGTCAAGATGTCCACACCCCAGTGAGATCTCTGCAATGGTTAATATTATCAACTTGACAGGATCTAGAATCTCCACAGAAACGAGCCCTGGGTCTGTCTGTGAGGAAGTTTTGGGACTGAGTGAACCCAGGTGAAAAGACCTGCCCTGAATGTGGGCGGCACTGTCACATGGACCAGTGTGCAGGGTACAAAGGAGAAAGCGAGATGACCAGCAACATCCATTGCTCTGCTTCCTGGCTGCTATGAGCAGCTCTGCCTCACCACAGTGGACTGAGTCCCCAGAAACTGTGAGACAACGTAAACCTTTCTTTCCTTAAGTTGCTTCTTGTCGGGAATTTTGTCACAGCAAAGGGATTGGTCACTAACCTAGGTTTAGACTTAAAAAACCAAAACCAAAACCAAAAACTGGGTGACTGTGGTGGTTTTAATAAAAATGGCCCCCATAGGCTTATATATTTGAATGCTTAGTCATCAGAGAATGGCACCTTTTTTGTTTGTGTTTTTCTTTTTTCTTTTTCTTTTTCTTTTCTTTTTTTTCTTTTCTTTTTTTTTTTGACAGGGTTCTTCTGTGTACCCTTGGCTGTCCTGGAACTCACTCTGTAGACCAGGCTGGCCTCACAGAGATTCACCTGCCTCTGCCTCCCAAATACTGGGATTAAAAGCTTGCATCACCACTGCCCAGCTTGAGAGGCACTATTTGAAAAGGATGAACTGTTGTGGCCTTGTTGGAGGAAGTGTGTCACTAGAAGTGGGCTTAGAGGTTTTGAAAGGTCACACACACCCCACCCCCACCCCCACACACCCTGGCCTGCAGATCAGGATGTAACTCTCAGCTACTGCCCCCCAGAACCATGCATGTCACCATGTGCCCTGCCATGATGATAACGAACTAAGCCCCTGAAACTGTAAGCCAACCCCCAATTAAACATTATCTTTCATAAGAGTTGCCATGGTCACTGTGTCTCTTCACAGCAAAGGGACAGTGACAGAACAGTGAGACAGGGGAAGCATGGGAGGTGCTCTATGGGAGTGACACACGCCTGCCTGGTCCCTATGCTTCTCTCCATGTTTCACTCTAATAAGTGGCAATAAGAAGGGGACCCAGGCTGGCATAAGTTCTAACTCCTCCTCCATGGCAAATGTATAGGAACAGAAGGTCTGTGGAGCCTTGTTGGCTCCATTGAATCTACAGCATGGACCGCAAGTATTTATGTATCTGTTCTTCAAGAGAAGCCATGGTCAGGGAGCTGGGAAGATAGCTCCGTGGGTTAAGTGCTTGCTGGGCAAGCATGAGGACCTGAGTTCAGATCCCCAGAGCCCACATAAAAACACTTAACAACAAAATGAGAATGGCCATGAGCATGTGCAACCCTAGCACTGGGAGGCAGATACAGGCAGATCCCAGCGGCTCTGTGCCCAGCCTGTCCATGAGTTCAAGCTCCAGGTCCAGTGAGAGACTCTGTCTCAAAAGATCTTCTTGATCAGAGAAGCTGCTTCTTGTAGTAGATGGGAACTAATATAAAGACCCACAACTGGACAGCGTGCAGAGTGCGACTTTGGAGAACTGAGTCCTAAATGGGATGTCTTCATCAAACCCCTCTCGAGTCTCAGGGATCTATGCAGAAGAGAAGGCCACAAAATTGCAAAAGTTAGAGGTAATGGATTGCTCCAGGAAATAGGATCTTATAGACACAATAGAACTCATGCACGTCTAAGCTCACAGAGACTGAGGAAGCATGCACAAGACCTCACAGGTTCAAACCAAACAAAATCCCAGCACTGAGAGGAAGAAGTAGATACACTGGGTCTCATCCCTAACCAAGAAGCTATCTGCAATAGATATCTGCTGGGAAAGAGGAAATCAGTTTTCTCTTTCTAATCTCTAATCAGATACTCTAATGGAGTATCAGTGGGTCTATCAACATCCCAGAGCAGGCCCCGTGCACAGGAGAAGTTAGCCAATACAAAACTAACTCACTGGTTGCCTTAGTTCAGGTTTCTATTGCTTTGATGAAACACAGTGATCAAAAAGCAAGTTGAGGGTGAAAGGGTTTATTTGGCTTACGCTTCCACATTGTAGTCTATCACAGAAGGAAGCCAGGACAGGAACTCAAACAGGACAGGAACCTGGAGGTAGGAGCTGAGGCAGAGGCCATGGAGGGGTGCTGCTTACTGGCTTGCTTTCCATGGCTTGCTCAGCCCGCTTTCTTATAGAACCCAGGGCCACCAACTCATGGGTGGCACCACCCACAATGGACTGGGAGCTCCCCCATCAATCACTAATTAAGAAAATGCCCTACAGGCTTGCCTACAGCCTGCTCACGTGGGGGCATTTTCTCAATTGAGGCTCTGTCCTTTCAAAGGACTTTAGCATTGTGTCAAGTTGACATAAAAATAACCAGGTTTTATGGTTTTCTTGAGGACTTTTTGTTTCATTTTAGTTTTTGGGTTTTTTTTTTTTTGGTATCTTTGGTCTTTTGTTTTGATTTTCATTTTTGTGGGTTCTTGTTTTTGCTTTTGTTTTTGAAAGAGAAAGAATGAAGTTAGGTGGGTAGGGAGGTAGGAGCTGGGAGGAGATGGAGGAAGGGAAAACATGATCAAAATATATTGTATGAAACAAATTTTAATAAGAAAGGTGATGATCAATAGAGTAAGGACACCTGATATTAACCTCTGGCCATGTATGCACAGAGGAATGCTACCCCCCCATACACACATGTGCTTACACCCCCGACACACGCACACCCAGAAATATGTGGGCAAATTTAGGAATTTCTTATTAATATGATGCTATTTTTAATAGTTTCAGTAAAGCAAGCACAACCATGTGTGCTCACCTAAATGTATCTTAGTGGACTAACCAAATGAAGTATACAACGTAATTATTGGGTGGGTTTTTGTTTGCAAGGGCTTAAAAAAAAATCTCAGGAATTTAAATAATTAGCAACCAAGTTAGGGAAAGCAAAGAAAGAAAGTAATATTAGCTACTGGTTAATGAGTTAATTTTTTAGAATGACCTTTCATCTGGAAGAGAACAGGGCTGAATTGGAAGATAATGCTTTTTTAGGGGGATGGGATTTGCTTTGAAACAAAGTCTCACTACGTGACCCAAGCTGGCCTAGAAAGCCAAGCAGTCCTCCTTCCTCAGCCTCAGGAGTGCTGAGATGGCAGGTGTGGTGTGGCCACACCTTGCCTGGCCTCGAAGATGCTTGCTTTCCTAGAGCAGACTGGAAACTGCGCTGGGCCACAGGACTGAGCGTGGAAGAGAATCTGGGACACACCCAGAGACGAGCTTGGAACCGCATAAAGATACAACCTGCAGATCGCTGCTCTGCCCCAGAGGGAATGCCGAAGCTCTGGGCCCATTACCGGATACCCACAAGTATGTTTTGGCGGCTCCGCAGGGCTGCTTGGGACCAACTTGATGGCGCTCATTCTCAAGGTCACATTCAGGTGGAGAAAAGAGATTGACCTCTGCTCCAGGTAGGCACGCTTCCCTCCTCCCCTCAGAACCAAGCCTGGCCTTTATTTCGGGTGCTCTTTGATAAAGTAAAGTCCCCTCTGATTTCTTTGCATTTTTTCCTAGCAGATTCCGCACGCTGAGAGAGCCTTTTACATTATTAATAAAAGTTTTGAGTTCGGTTACTTTGCTGTGGGAAATGAAAGGCTCTCTTTGGGGGCCTTTGAAATGCCAGCGTTACACACCTCCCATTAAGGCACTTAGAGACCGGACACCCAGAGGGTTGAAAAAAGCGGGGCCGCCCACGGAATCCAGAATTGTGTCTGCTACTGGGGGGAGAGCGTGGCAGACACTGGCGACAGCTCTACATTTGGCGGCGTAATTAAAAGTTTACTTTCTTTCGTCTGTTGCCATGGGGACGATGTTTGGTTGCGGGCCTGAAATCATAAAGGGCGGTGGAGATCTATTGAGGAGAGCAGAGGTGACTTGAGAAAAGGGCTTTTAAGACCCTGTGGCTTGAATGGAGCAGGTAGAGAGCCCACCGAGGGGACAGACAAAAGTCCGAACACACCTAAACCTGAATTATTTTTGCTCACAGACAAGTCAGGAGCAACTCTGTTAGCAGAATCAGCTTTGCCGCCAACCTTTCTTTCTTTTCCCTTTTTAAAAACGTTTATTTATTTATTTTTTTGAGACAGGCTCTCATGTCGTTCAGACTGGCTTCTTAACTCGCTATGTAGCCAAGGATGACGCTGAACTTCTGATCCCCCTGCCTCCACCTCCCAAGTGCTAGGATAACAGGCCTAGTTCACACAGGAAACAGCATGGCCGGAAGGAATCAGGGACAAAATATCCTGGGGATTCACCCCTAGGGGGTTCTCTCCCTCCAACTAGATTTTTTTTTTTTTAACATTCACAAATATCTTTTACTAAACGTAACAATTTCCCAAACAAAAAGTATACGTACTTGTGTTCTTTTACATTTTTCAAACAATTAAACTTGTCATTTGACTATTTTAAATAGTATTTAAATAGTATTTTTATTAATTCTTTGAGACTTTCATTCCATGTCGTTTGACCATATCCATCCCATTTTGCCCAGCTCCTCCCCCACCCTTCCTCTCCACCCTCCTCTCCCTACCCAGGCAAGTTTGAATTTTCTTTTTCTTCTGTTTTTTTTTTTTTTTTTTTTTTGCTTTTGCTTTGTTTTGTTTTCACACATCTAATGAGGTTTGTTTTTCCACGCCTACTCTTGGGAGTGGAGCCTGTCCTGGAGTGTAGTCGACCTGCCAGGAGGTCCTGTTTTGTCATTAAACCGAGCTGAATTCCCCTCTTCCAGCAGCCATCCAATGCCAAGGGGTGGGACTTGGCGCCCCTCCCCCACTCCGTGCTAGGATTTTTTTTTTTTTTTCTGGTTTGAGTTTGCACAAGTCTTGTGCATGCTGTCACATGCTGCTGGAAGTTCAAACTCGAAGCTGCCTTGCTGTGTCCTGAAACACTGTGAACAGTGTGTTCTTGAAGTCATTCACCATCTCTAGCTCTTACCATCTTTCCACCCCCCCCGCCCCCCTACCTGTGTTTCTGTGTGTGTGTCTGCATGTGTGTGTGTGTGTGTGTGTGTGTGTGTGTGTGTGTGTGTGTGTGTATGCATGCTAGTATATCCCATTTAGGGCTGAGCAGTTCACAATCTCTTATTCCCTGCACGCTGACCACTGTGACAATTTCATTCATAAACTTAATACATATCGTGGCAATTTCATTAATAAACTTAGTATGTATCGACCACTCTCACCTCCTTGCTCCCTACTGTTCCGGCTTTCCTCTTTCCCGACCCCGACAATCTCTTTCTCAAATTCCTGTCTACTCGTTTCATTCTGTGACACACGGAGATCAACCTGGGCTGTCTGTGTGACCACGGGTTTGGAACGATCTCTTTTTTTTTTTTTTTTTTTAAAGATTTATTTATTTATTATTATGTATACAGTGTTCTGTATGCACATACCCCTGCAGGCCAGAAGAGGGCACCAGATCTCATTACAGATGGTTGTGAGCCACCATGTGGTTGCTGGGAATTGAACTCAGGACCTTTGGAAGAGCAAGCAGTGCTCTTAACCTCTGAGCCATCTCTCCTTGGAGCCTGACAGGCTCAACAGTGGGTAGACACAACTGAAGACAAGGACTCTTCCTTCCTCAGAATCTGTCAATCACCCACCAATAGTTCCGCAGTGAGGGGTTATGACCTCACAAGCCCCGCCCCTTTTAATGACTGATTGCTGACAGGGCCAATCTTGTGCAGGCCCCGGTAACCACACTTGTGAGTTCATGATGGCAGAGGTTGGGTCAAGTAGAGGGGCCGTCATCTCACAACGGTTCACCCATATTTTTCCAGGTCTTAATGCTTTCCTGCCTTCTCTTCCGCCATGTTTCCTGAGCCGCAGAGGAGGTAGAATAAATGTCTTGTTTATGGCTGGGCCCTCAGCAAGTTGGGCATCCGTGATTCTCTGAATACACTGCCTCTTAATGGAGAGAGAAGCTTCTCTGATTAAGGCTAGGAGCAGATTTGGCTATGGGGGTAAGCCCAGAGATTTAGAAGACAGTTTGATGCTATGTCATTTTAATTCAACGACAGTAGTAAGTGCTCTACCTGGGCCTGCAACTTCCCAGGGCATGGGTTGTTAACTAACTATAGTACCAATGTTGGTTCCCTCCCATGGAAAAGACCTCATATCAAATCAAAGAACAGTTGGTTAACCCCAAAGCAACCCTTAAGCCCCACTTTTTACAATTTCTAGAACCTTCCAAAATAGTCCCACTACCCAGGATTATAACCCCTACAAACAGGAGCCTGTGAGGGTCATTCCATATTTAAGCCATAAGGGATATAGTTTGTTTGGTTTGGTTTCTCTGTGTAGCCCTGGCTGTCCTGGAACTCACTCTGTAGACCAGGCTGGCCTCGAACTCACAGAGATCTACCTGCCTCTGCCTCTTGAGTGCTGGAATTAAAGGCGTGTGCCACCATGCCCAGCTAGGGATATAGTTTTTTAAGAAGTGTAGCTTCTGAGGCCAACCTTCATGGCAGTCTGGCCAGGATACAACAACACCTCCCCTGTCCTGTGGTAAAGGGATGAGGAGGTGGGTCTGCTTTAGTTGCTTTTCACATCACTGTGACAAAAACATCTGCAAGCAACTGAAGGAAGGAAGGGTTTCCTGTGGCTCACAGTTTGAGGGTACACCGTGGAGGCAGGAGCATGGGGCAGCTGCTCACATCACATCCACAGTCTGGAAGCAGAGAGAGATGAATGCTGGTGCTCAACTCACTTTCTCCTTTTTATTCAGTCTGTGACCCCAGCCCGCAGGATGGTGCTGCCCACATTCAGTGCAGGTCTCCGGAGCTATCTCATTTATCCCAGTCTATGAAAGCCCCTCACAGACACACCCAGAGATGTGTCTTCTGGGTGATTCTAGATCTAAGCCAGTTGGCAATCAACATTATCCGTGATGACGTCATATGGGTGGAAACAGAATCCATTTTCTCATAAGAAGGCGGAGGATCTTGTGCTTCCCAGATCTTTCTTACATGTGTGGTCCCAGCCAAAACCCTTGTCGGGGAAAGGCTCTCTAGAACCCAGCCAGTCCCTACCTCGGACTTTAGGCCCTCAACTGTGAGGAAGAAATGCCTATTGTTGGTTAAGCCGCTTCATCTATGGAACCTTGCTCTAGCAGCCTGTGCTGGGTTCCAGGGTCACCCAGCTCAGGAAGGTCAGAAGTGACACGGCATTCTGTCCTCTGGTCAGGGCTCCCTAGCATATATTATCCTGCTGTGGACTACAGATCAGTCACTGGCCAGCACGTCCCTGCTTGGATCTCCTGTATGCCTCCTGGTACCCACCTGGATATAATTACCCTGTCTTGGCAAGACAGGGAGACATGTTGCAGAATGTCTGTTGACCTCCACAGCCTGGTGCCCCAGGAGGAGGCAAGTTTAAACTTGGAATGATCATGGCTGACTCCTCCTTGGGCCCTGCAAATCCCAGCCTCTTGAATCAAGGGCTTGAAGACGAGCTTGGCCAACACCAGGTGCAGAAAACATTAGAACCTTTTATAGGGTGCCGTTGGGGGCGAGCAGAGCCTAGCTGATGCACAAGGTGGGTGTTGCTAATATTCGGGGCCAATTAGGGAAAATTATAGACTTTTACTCAATTGGACAGTCAGAGGAGTCTTTAATCACCCCGTAAATCACCAAATAGCCCGATGGCAGAAAGCTTGCTGCTTCTGCATGTCAGGCCCACTACATCTTCCCTTTTCTTCAGTCACGACTGAAGAAGTGACTAGCGTGTGCAATTCCCCTGAACTCAGCCTCATTCAAGAGTCCTCTAACGCTCAACCTACTATCTCCAAGGCTATCCCACTTGAAGGGACACAGTTTTCACACATCCCTGTTACCCTGGAGACCAGCCTATGGAGACTCAGATCATCCTTTCTCAGGCCAGCAAATAGATGCAGACAGGGTATCCAGCATCCCTGTTGTGTGACAGATTTTTCCCGGGGTGATGCAGCATGCACCAGTCTGTTCACCCCAGAAAGGGAACCCACAATAAATCAAAGTAAGGAAGTTGGTGGACAAATGGATTACTATTGGGGTTCCTTATGGGAGTGTGGGTGAGGGGTTACTTCACAGGATGACACAAAAGCATCTGCGTCATCAAGAAGTCCACCCCAAAAGCTGCAACCAGGAAGCTCTCTGGTATTGTGGGGTATTGTTTTAACTAGCCAAAGATGTGTCACGTCTGATTATGCTGTGGACTATTACTTTAACTGTGTAAAGATGTGTTACATTTGTTTCTGCTGCATTTGTTTAGTTATGTAAAAGATGTGTAGCATTTGTTTCACCTTGCCTGCCTAAGGCACCTGATTGGTCTAATAAAGAGCTGAATGGCCAATAGCTAGGTCGAGAGAGGATAGGCGGGGCTGGCGGGCAATAAGAGAATAAGTAGGAGGAGGAATCTAGGTGCCAGAGAGAGTGTGGGGGAGCAGAGAATGAGGGAGAAAGAGAGGGACACACCTGTGTGCTGTGGGATGTTCTGTATGGCAAATGTGTTGCTAATAAAACACTGATTGGCCAGTGGCTAGGCAGGAAGTATAGGCGGGACTAACAGAGAGAATAAAAAGAGCAGGAAGGTGGAAGGAGAGGCTGCCAGACGCTGCCAGCCGCCGCCAGGACAAGCAGCCTGTAAAGATGCCGGTAAGCCACGAGCCATGTGGCAAGGAACAGAATTATAGAAATGGATTAATTTAAGATATAAGAACAGTTAGCAAGAAGCCTGCCACAGCCATACAGTTTGAAAGCAATATAAGTTTCTGTGTTTACTTGGTTGGGTCTGAGCGGCTGTGGGACTGGCAGGTGAAAGAGATTTGTCCTGACTGTGGGTCAGGCAGGAAAACTCTAGCTACACCTGTGTCCAGAAGCCAGACAGCCACCAGACAGACATGAGACAGCAGGAAAGTAAGATATACAGAAAGAAATGTAAAAAGCCCTTAGGCAAAATGTAGATGAAGGGAAACAGGTGAGGTTATAAGAGCTAGCAAGAAACAAGCATAAGATAAGGCCAAGCATTAATAACTAAGAATAAGTCTCCATATTATGATTTGAGAGCTGGTTGGTAGCCCAAAAGAAATCCTGTTCCACTCTGGACAGTCTGCAGTCCAAATACCTCTTCTCTCTGCAGTTCAGTTGGTCAGTCTCCTTTCCCAGCAGTTTACTCCTTTTTGTACCCTTGGAGTGTGACCCTCCAGAATCTTCCCAGTTTCTGTTCTTGCGGATACATGACCTTTCCTTTACCCCCTCCCCCCAGAGGCTCAGGATTCTCCCCCGACTGCCACCTTCAAGGGAATATCTCAATAGAGAGGAACATACCATCCGACACTCCAGCACATCTGGCCTTGGTTGGGGGGTCTGGTGCCCCTGAGGCATCTGATGGAGCAATCCCACCATGATACCAACTCTAAGAGATGTCCTTCTAGAAGAAGCCATGTTTAGCCTTTGCATGGGATGACTACAGCTCAGGGGTCTTTGGACACTGATACTGGCTTCTCTGGAATTCTAAATCATCCTCCAGTGTAGAGTTACAAACCAGCATGCTTCAGGATTGTGACAGGGGCAGCAGGGTCTAGTCAAGTTATCCTGGCATATCACGCCAGCTTCCCAGAGACACACAGGATGTAACGCACAGGCCTTGTCTCTAGGTCATTAATGTGCTAGAAACGTATGCTCAGACAACACCTCCTTAGCTTCCCAGAGACCCATGGATGCAGCGCACATGCCTTGTCTCTAGGTCACTAATGTGCTAGAAGCATACACTCAGGCAATTCCTTCCCATGGCTTGAGGACTAACCTGAACACCACCCTGGCCTGAACATCCTGGCCATTTCCTCATCTCCTCCTGTTCCAGTCTTGAGTTCCTCCTGAGCTCTGGGTGCCATACTGGGTACCGAGGGAGGATGGAGCAGGTCATCAGGAAGCATGTGGTATCCTGAGGGGTCTACCTCCCCAGGCCTGAGTAGTCACAGTTGATAATGAGATTAAGCACTTCCTTTTCTGAGTGATTTGTGCTAGGTGATGGTCCAAGGTCTAGCTTTCCTGTGCTCTGTGTGTAACTGTCACCCAGTGGAGACACAGTGAAGAGCCATGGAGGTCAGAACCACACCCCTTCCACCTTCGGCTTTTCCCTGTCTTTTCTGACAGAGCCTAAAGACTCCAGGATAAGCTTTCCAGAAAATGTCATCTTTGACCCTCTCCAGAAGCCTTCAACCCAGGAGGGAGTTTGAATAGAATCCAGATCGAAGGTTGTTCCAGGCTCCATCCCAGAGTCATGCTCCAGGCCTGATGAAGTTTTATTTGATAAGATACAATTTGATGGTGCTAACTTCCCCATTTGTAAAAGAAACTGGAGCTCTGGGTCTCTATATGAAATCCCTTAATTTAAAAAAATTGGTGAAATGAAGAGACTGAAGGTAAGATAACATGTGGGCTAGAGAGAAGAATGAACCAGGCCTGCCCTCTCCAGTTTCCTGTGCAGCCTTCTACCAATGCCATCATGTAGTCCAGCCTTAGATAGCATAGGAGTCCAGGACAAGGGCTGCTTGGAGGAGGAGGTGGTGTTGTGGAATATTATTTTAAGGTGTGTTACTTTTGTTTATGTTGCCTTTGTTTAACTCTGTGAATCTGTGTTATTGTGCCTGTCTAAAGCACCTGATGGACTAATAAAGAACTGAATAGCCACTATCAAGGCGTGAGAAAGGATAGGCCAGGCTGGCAGGTAGAGAGAATAAATAGAAGGAGAAATCTGGGAGGAGAAAAGGAAGAAGTAGCCAGAGAAGAAGGAGGACTCCAGAGGCCAGCCACCCAGCTACACAGCCAGCCACAGAGTAAGAGTAAGGTTTACAGAAGTAAGAGAACGGGAAAAGCCCAGAGGCAAAAGGTAGAAGGGATAATTTAAAGTTAAGGAAAGCTGGCAAGAAACAAGCCAAGCTAAGGCCAAGCATTTGTCATTAAGAACGGGCCTCAATGTGTGATTTATTTGGGAGCTGGGTGGCTGGCCCCCAAAAGAGCAAAAACAAACAACAAGGTGGTGGACAGGGAGGGGGAGGAGGAGAAGGGGAACAAGCTCTTATTGGTGAAATTATTAAAGCCACTCCATGTAGTTAAAAGGGAGGTTTATTTTGTGGGATAACTTACAAGTGAAGGGATAGGTAACAGGGTCTGGGAAAGGTATGGCACAGTCCGGCGGTGTTCTCTGGAGAATTCTGCTCAGTCTACCTTCAGTGTCCAGGGTCCAGGAACCAAGAGAGCAGGCACATCCGGATCTCAGGTCTTCAGGGTCCTCCCTTGGCCCCACCTTGTAGGTGTGACTTTTACTGAAGCCTCAATGGGGGTTGGAACTTCCAGATCAAAGCTGGAATGTCTACCTACTACAAGCTCTCACTAAATTGTCCAGGCTGGCCTTAAGCTCTGACTGTAGCTCTGTCTGTAACCTTAAACTTGTAATCATCCTGCCTCAGTTTCCCAAGGGCTGGGATTATAGTCCTGCACTACCAGGTAGAGCAAATATATATATATGCCTTTAGAACACACCTTACCACAGTGAATGGTGGATGATCCCACATTACGTCGGATCCCCTTCTGGAGGGCTGTCCCCACCCTCAATCCAGGAACCCAAGAGAATTTGACTCCTTTATCCAGTCTCACTACAATTTTGGGCACAATGGACCATGTGACCCCAGAAAGGCAATTCAAAAAGAGAGGAACTACTTTTTTTTTTTTTTTTTTTTTTAGCAGACTTCCATATTCTAATGAATGCCCTATAAAGTCTTTTCTTTCAGGCCCCCCCAACCCCCCAACTCCCAAACACACCATAATGGCCTGCCCATGGGGACAAAAGAGGCCAGCCCTGGGTGTCCTTGAATGGTCATGTATGGGTTGACCCTGGGTTAGCAGTTTCACACTCTCCACTGGGGAAAGACTGCAATGTGGGGTCTGCATATTATGAAATGTCTGGGTGGAGGTGTACAATACTGGGGGCGACTCTGAGCATATGGCCACGTCATGTCCCTTAGCTAAATGGCTTCGTACTTTCATCGCCCCATTATGAAGAGTGCATGTCACGCCTGGCCCATGCCTCGCCCACACTACTGAGCCCGGTGCAGCCTCCAGGTCTGCACTGGTGACCAGGTTGCAGTCTATGTCGTGATTATGGGTGCAGGGCTGTTCTCCCTCAGACAGGGAGCTCTCACCTGACCTCAGCATGCACTGTCCCTGGGCATCCCATTAATAGCTAAAGTGACTCTCCGCACCTCCGTACTCGGGGCACCGCAAGGACTATTGCTTCAGAATTCACTCGGCTCCACCTTCAGGAAGATGATTGACAGCCAGGGAGAGTGACAGTGAAGCTTTGCCCTGGGGTCGTCCTATGTTCCGGAGGACATTAAGCTGGATCTCTGATCTGTATTCACTTGGAGTCAGCAACCTTGCCTCATATAAATGACCTCCACGCCTGAGACGTCCCCTCCCACCATCCTGCTCCACACAGTCACCCTTCATAGCTGTCAGCGTGCTGGTCAGCACCCAGAGGCGACACTTGCCGCTCTGTGGCACTGTGGGAATGTCAGATCTGTGGAGCAAGTGCCTAGACATCTCTCTCACCTTAGGGTCAAGAACGCTTGTCCCGCCATGCACTCAACACAGGCACCGGAAATGAAGGAGCGGGTGAGTGAGGGAACAGCTTGTTCAGCCAAGCGGTAAGAATGATTTTGAGAAAATGATTGTGCTACGCCTTATATTTCCCTTCAGGAAAATGACTGATGGGCACAAGAGTTCACACAGGGAGTTGGGAACACACAACTTGAACTTGAGTCATTATTTCCTCTTTGCTTCACTTTTTTTTAATTAGAATATAATTTTTCTTTTCTTTTCTTTTCCTTCCTTCCTTCCTTCCTTCCTTCCTTCCTTCCTTCCTTCCTTCCTTCCTTTCTTTCTTTCTTTCTTTCCTTCCTTCCTTCCTTTCTCTCTCTCT